>JAUCMX010000084.1:0-31100 GCA_033459395.1 Hemibagrus guttatus | reverse complement strand
TAACTCTAACTTGCTGCACATCCTTCCCATCTCGATCCCTCTGCCTAGCTAACCTGTACAAGTCCTTCTCTCCTTCTCTAGTGTCTAACCTAGTGTACAACTCTTCATATGCCTTCTGCTTGGCCTTAGACACCTCCCTCTTCACTCTGCGCTGTCACTCCTTGTATTCCTGTCTATTCTCTTCAGTCCTGTCCATGTCCCACTTCTTCTTGGCTAACCTCTTCCTCTGGATACTATCCTGAACTTCCTCATTCCACCACCAAGTCTCCTTATCTTCTTTCCTCCTTCCAGATGACACACCCAGCACCTTTCTCCCTGTCTCCCTGATCACTTCTGCTGTAGTTTCCCAGTCATCTGGCAGCACTACCTGACCAACCAGAGCCTGCCTCAACTTCTGTCTAAATTCCTCACAACATTCCTCCTTTTTCAGCTTCCACCACTTGGTTTTCTTCTCTATCTTTGACCTCTTCGTCTTACAGACCATTAAAGTCATCCTACACACCACCATCCTATGCTGTCTGGCAACACTCTCTCCCACTACCACTTTACAGTCACTAATCTCTTTCAGATTGCCTCTTCTACATAGAATGTAGTCTACCTGTGTTCTCCTACCACCACTCTTGTAAGTCACTCTATGCTCCTCCCTCTTCTGAAAATAAGTGTTAACCACACCCATGTCCATCCTCTTAGCAAAGTCCACTACCATCTGTCCTTCCAGGTTCCTTTCCTTAACTCCAAAAAATTCATTACTTCTTCTAATTTGCATAAAATCTGATCATTAAATGACAAATGATCAATAAAATGGTTTTGAGAAAGGTGCTATATAAATAAAACACTATTATTATTCTAAAAGGAGGTTAATAGTGGAACCAATGGCAGAGTAAATCCCTTGATAACTCCCTTGGTAAATTACTTGATAATGAGTGAATGGACAAACAGGGTTTATAGACGTGAATAATAAGGTTGCAGGAACAGTGTGAACGCCCAGGGCAGAGCATGCCAAGATATGTTCACTGCCCTCTTGTGTCCCAACTCTTAAGAAGCATCAAAGACAGTCTCACTGCCCACTGGACCATCCCACAGCCCCAAACTCAAACAACAGTCAGCCTTTAAGGCTGTGCATGCCAGAGGTCAGAGGGTGGTCCTATTCAGCAAGAAGCAAGATCTACTATGTTGTGTTGAGTGGAAGTGCTACATAAGTGTTGTTGACGAGGGCACATACGGTTCACCAATTGCAAGCAGAAATGCAGTGAAAATTATACAGTAACAACAGAAAAGGTCAAATGGAATGCAAAATCCATTATGTATTATGAACGTCGGATAAATCGTGAGCAATTTCTAAATAAAGAGCACATGCCATATTCCCACCACGCTGCTGCTGTGGCATAAGACAGCAGATAGAGGAGCATAAGACCTCTACTAAGAGTATAATAAACAGCAAAGTGTCTGCTCAGTGGCCACAGGTATGTTACTTTACTTTAAAATTACATTAGCCTGTGTTTTGTTTTTCCCAGTTAATGCTCAATTTAGCTTCTCTGCAATCACGCTAGCAAACATTGTTCATGAATGATTTGTTTATTCGCTAAACTATGAACGAGTTTGACTTAAATTTGCATTTTGTGTGATGTTCTCTCTCGTTGTTTAGCTATTTATCGTAATTTATCGTCTTTATTGTCTGGTGAATGAATAAACAGTGGTGTTTTAGTTGTGTGTTGTTTGTTTTTTTGTTTGTTCTTGGTGTTTTCATTGTTATAAGTGAACATGCACGTGATTGTTTTTTTTCTGGTTCCCGCGTCGCTGTTTAATTACAAATTAAACGAATGGATTTTTTAGAATTATTGTTGTTGTAGTGTTTATCAGTTTACATCTATTACAGTATTTTTAAATGACGTTAGTTTTGTCCTATTGGGAGTGTTTGCTCTATGACACAGTTTTGGCTGATTTAATGGTTAAATTATTAATGATAACGTTATTTGTGCTTTTATGTATATGTCTGTGATGGTTCTGATGGCCCACTGCCCTTCACACTTTAATCAATCAGTCACTTCTAGGTGATAAACCACTAAGTGTGAAGGACTGGTCTGAGAAGAGTCCTAATGTTGCCTAATTCCTGATGTTAAACGTTGCCTGATCATTAAATCATACAATGGTTAAGCTTGGGCCGGGGTGTTTAGGGTTTGTAAACAAGGTCTTGCGTATTTCTTATAGTGATAATTGAAAGATTTTATTTTAAAACAGACATACTAACATCTTACAGTTACTACTTTTTCTGTCTTACAGATCACTATGCACAAAAAAGCTGTGTTTTTCCCAGGATACATTAAGGTCATGTTTCGTAAGGGACCGCTCAGATATCTCCTTCAGGAGCCAACTGAGGAGGCCAGGCTGATCAAAGACAACCCCATCCCTGCAGGACATGTAGGCACCAAAGTAGGAGGAGCTTGTCAGGCGAAATGCTCTTGCTGTGGTCCGTCATAGAGGAGGTGACGCCTCTGACAAAAGAGAAGTCTTTGGCGAATACATCCTGCACTTTGGAAAGTACAAGGGGACGTCCTTCCGGTGTCTGCTTGAAAATGACATGGGTTACACAATCTACCTGATGAAGGACCTCCAGCAGGAAGAGGCTGCAGGGTTCTTTATGACTGAGGGACACAGCAAGATCAGTCTGTTATCGCTCGTGCCAAGAGTACGTGGCAGGAGATTTGGGACAGAAGGGCTGATGGTTATGCTTCCTTTATAATGGGGGCAACTTTATTACAAATTTACAAACTCCGGATGTACCTCCGGAACCAGATGCAGTCAGATCGTCCACCCATACCTGCCTCAAGTGCAATGACCAGCGGGTCAGTTGTTTATTCTTTGCTTGTATGAAGGAATTGTTTGCCATTGTGTCTGGTAGTATGAATAACAATGTAGCTTGTACACTACGCTTCAGTTCACACAGAGGTATGTTTTAAGAAATCCAAGTACAGTAAAAACACAAATCGCTAATTCTTGCTAAATCTTGTCTTTCGGAAACAGAAGTGGAAGACTACAATGAGTTAGAGAGTGCAATGCTGAACATTGCTGTTCAGCACTGTGTTCAATGCTGAACACAGATGTTACAGTGTTGAAGATGTGCTGTCCCGATTTGGAAGCGTTCTTCATCAACTGTAAACCGTTCTACTCGCCGTGGAGGTTTTCCTAATTCATTCTTGTGAGTGTTTACATTCCACCGCAAGCACACGTGAGCTCGGCTCTACAACACCTGGCTGATCAGATCGCACACACAGAGCAACAGCACCCGGACTCTGTTATTATAATTCTCGGGGACTTTAATAAAGCAAATCTCTCAGATGAACTGCCAAAATTCAAACAACACATTTCGTGTCCCACCAGAGACAAAAATATTTTGGACCACTGCTACACCACAATAAAGGATGCATATCACTCTGTCCCTAGAGCAGCTTTAGGACTCTCTGACCACTGCCTGGTTCATCTTCTCCCAACATACAGGCCAAAACTTAAATCTGCTAAACCTGTAGTAAGGACTGTAAAGAGATGGACCAGTGAAACAGAGCAGGACTTACAGGCCTGTGTCATTATGTGATGTTATGTCAATCTGATACACGTCACACACTTCCCCACATTGTGCTGAGCGTTTTGATATGTCACATGGGTATATTGAAGTAATTTTGCGATTTCCCATAATTCCGGGGGTGGCGCGCATGTGACGTCATGTGATGTCACCCGGATACACGTCATGCACTTCCCCTCATTGTGCTGAGTGTTTTGATATGTCACATCTTTATGGCGCAGTAATTTTGCGATTTCCCATAATTCCTGTTTTGGTGCCCCCGTGACGTCACGTGACGTCACGTGTACACTTGGTGTACATTCATGAGTCTAGGACAAACGGTGTGGGACTAGTTAAGGGACATAAATTCATATGGAAGAAGAAGAAGAAGAAGAGGAAGAAGAAGAAGAAGAAGAAGTATGTCAAATAATAATAGTGATGCTTTTCAAGCAACACTAACTAGACATGTACATTTCCTGAAGAAAATGTGAGTGTTGCTTGCCGTGGCAAAACTTGTCCGAACAGACAGGGCGCCAATATTTTTGGATGCGAGTGGATATGTCACCAGTATACATGTCACGCATTTTCCCACATTCTTCTGAGTGTTTTGATATGTCACATGTGTGTGTTACGGTAAAGTTATGGTAAAGTTGTGAATGCCCTTATTTTGGGGGTGGGAACCCACGTGACGTCATGTCACGTCACCCGGATACACGTCACACACTTCCCATCATTCTACTGAGCGTTTCAATACGTCACATGTGTATGTGGCAATAATTCTGCGATTTCCCATAATTCCGGGGGTGGCAAGCATGAGACGTTACGTAAAGAGAGCAAAGAACTCTGTAGTGTATGGAAATTTAGTTATGTTTACCTGACTGTGTGTGTGTGTGTGTGTGTGTGTGTGTGTGTGGGGCATTAGTGAGTTAGTGTGGTGTGTTTTCTCTGGTCCACAGTGTGTGTCATTGTGCTGTATCACATCCTCCCCCTCAGCACCTGCAGTCACTCCCAGCTGCAGCAGTGCTTCTCTGTGTACTCTCACTGACCGAGGTTTTTGTACGACGCTCTAACACTGTGTGAACACTCCACCACTATGGTAACTCTGACAGTAGTAATCTCCTGTATCTTCAGTCTGGACTCCACTGATGGTCAGAGTGAAGTCAGTACCAGATCCACTGCCTTTAAAACGAGCTGGAGTCCCTGACTGTAAGCTAGTAGCATAGTAGATCAGGAGTTTAGGAACTTCTCCAGGTTTCTGCAGGTACCAGGCGAGAAGGTTCCATTAGCTACTCTGCTACTGGTTCTACAGTTGATGGTGACTGTGTTTCCTGGAGCAACAGTTTGCACTGAAGGAGTCTGAGTCACAGTCACCTGACCTCTGGATCCTGAAGAGAAACATAGATTGTGTTACTGTGCTCTAAAGCGGTGTAGAATTAGTATGAAATGAAGTGTGTGAGGCTGTGAGTTGATGTTAAACTCTCACCTTGAGTCCAGAGGGCCAGTGTGCAGATGAAGACGCTGATCAAAGTCATGGTTGCTGTGGGTGAAGTTGCTGAGCAGCAGCTCTCAGTCATGAAGTGTTAAAGTCACGGGGCTATAAACACTCGCAGAGCACTGAAGCATGGGCCACCAATGCAAAGTGTGTGTGTGTGTGTGTGTGCGTGTGTGTGTGTGTGTGTGTGTATATGTGTGTGTGTGTGTGTGTGTGTGTGTGTGTGCACTGCAGTGTGATGGAGGTTTTTGTACGATGGTTTCATTAGAATGTATCACTGTGGTACACTTTTGGTGGAGGCTCCAAACTCATTGTGAACAGTAAGTGTGTTTTCTTTTTTTAAAACAAAATCAGTTTAGTTCATTACTAATTCCATGAATAAATAAACTTAAACTAGATTATTTATGTTTAGAATTGAGGCATTGGTGGCTCAGTGGTAGGTTACTCGCCTATCATGCGAAAGGCCCGGGTTCGATTCCAGCCAATGCCTCAACCCCAGCCACTGGATGCAGTGCCGGTCCCAAGCCCGGAAAAATGGGAGGGTTGCGTCAGGAAGGGCATCCGGCGTAAAACATTTGCCAAGTTGTTGTGCGGACCAGTTGGTCCGCTGTGGCGACCCCGAACAGGGAGCAGCCGAAAGCAACTTCTTATTTATGTTTAGAATTACATCATTGATGTTATTGTGTATTATTATGCTGTGTTGAGGAATACATTTCAGTATCAGAACAGATCCCATAGAAATGTTCTTGAACATTCAACAAATACACAATTATTTATGTTAAATATGTAATAATGAACACTTGCTATATATTCAACATGTAATAACTCTGCAGTTACTCTATAATAAACATTTAATAAATATAGTGACTTTGTGCTGATGTAAAATCCAGAGTAAGCTGCTGTGTGTGTTTGTGTTAAACAATGAATATTTCTGTAATCAGCTACATTTGTGTTTGCTGCAGTTAAATATGCTGAAGGTTTGAACTATAAAGTAATAAGACTTGTTCTGAAAAATGATTTTTCCCAGATAAATTACAGTGTGGAACATGTTTGTTTTGTCTCTGCACTGAAACTGAGGTCAAATAAAAAAGTACTCAATGAAACTCAGTCATGAAGTCAGACTTTATTAGACTTTATTACTCTGTAAGATCAGTCAGTTCCACAAAGTTACAGAAATATTTCAGAATCCTTTCTAACTGTGTGTGTGTGTGTGGGGTGTGTGTGTGTGTGTGTGTGTGTGTCTGTGTGTGTGTGTGTGTGTGTGTATGTGTGTGTTTCTTCTCCAGCCGGTCCCACAGCTCCCTCCGTGTCTCTGCTCCCTCCGTCCCCTCTGCAGCTGTCTGAAGGATCGGCCTCGCTGCTCTGCCTGCTGTCTGGCTACTCTCCACAGGGGGCGCTGGTGAGCTGGACAGTGGACGGCTCCGAGGTGAAGAACGGGGTTCTGACCAGCGCGGAAGAAGAGAAGAGTGGCCGTTACAGCCGCAGCAGCACCCTGACCCTCAGCAAAGACCTCGGGGAAAAGGGGGAGGAGTTCATCTGTAAGGTCTCCCATAACAACGCCAATCATCCAGTCACGTTCAGAAAGAGTCAGTGTGAAGGCTAGTGGATCCAAGCTAGAGTTTAACATAGAGCTGCTTATCATCCATCCTAAATAGAGTTTCAATTCTACACAATGCTGACATTTCTGTCTTTACTCTCTTCACTGTCCTGTTGCTCTTCCTGTAGTTGTTGCTGAAATAAAGCTGAGTTTTGGACATTGTCTGTTCTTTTATTCCAGTTAATAGTGATGATCAGTGTGATGAGAGAGTGGGATTAGCTGTAGATTCAGTGCTGTGTTTTTGTGCTTCAGTGAGTTTGACTGAAGGAAGTTGAACATCTGGTGAACTTTCTGCTCTATTCTGAGAGAAATGAAACTCTTCAGTCCTGTTAATGCAAATCTCACTTCCACCTCACTGCTCTCTCTTTAAATGATGATTAATATGTAGGATATTATTCTTCTGTCACATTAAACACTTTAAAGTTTCTAACTACAGTCTGATACAATTTGTATTTCCTGCATCACTGAATCTACCTCTATAAGAACTATAGCACATATAACACACCCCACACCCTCCTGTCTCTGTCTATGGGAGGTTTATGTTTTGTGATTTAATCCTTTAGTAACAGAAAGTCTATCCTTGAACCAGAAAATTAATTACTTTTTCTAATTTGCATAAAATCTGATCATTAAATGACAAATGATCAATAAAATGGTTTTGAGAAAGGTGCTATATAAATAAAACACTATTATTATTCTAAAAGGAAGGTTAATAGTGGAACCAATGGCAGAGTAAATCCCTTGATAACTCCCTTGGTAAATTACTTGATAATGAGTGAATGGACAAACAGGGTTTATAGACGTGAATAATAAGGTTGCAGGAACAGTGTGAACGCCCAGGGCAGAGCATGCCAAGATATGTTCACTGCCCTCTTATGTCCCAACTCTTAAGAAGCATCAAAGACAGTCTCACTGCCCACTGGACCATCCCACAGCCCCAAACTCAAACAACAGTCACCCTTTAAGGCTGTGCATGCCAGAGGTCAGAGGGTGGTCCTATTCAGCAAGAAGCAAGACCTACTATTTTGTGTTGAGTGGAAGTGCTACATAAGTGTTGTTGACGAGGGCACATACGGTTCACCAATTGCAAGCAGAAATGCAGTGAAAATTATACAGTAACAACAGAAAAGGTCAAATGGAATGCAAAATCCTTTATGTATTATGAACGTCGGATAAATCGTGAGCAATTTCTAAAGAAAGAGCACATGCCATATTCCCACCACGCTGCTGCTGAGGCATAAGACTGCAGACAGAGGAGCATAAGACCTCTACTAAGAGTATAATAAACAGCAAAGTGTCTGCTCAGCAGCCACAGGTATGTTACTTTACTTTAAAATTACATTAGCGTGTGTTTTGTTTTTCAAAGTTAATGCTCAAATTAGCTTCTCTGCAAACACACTAGCAAACATTGTTTGTGAATGATTCATTTAATCGCTAAACTATGAACGAGTTTGACTTAAATTTGCGTTTCGTGTGATGTTCTCTCTCGTTATTTAGCTATTTATCGTACTTTATCGTCTTTATTGTCTGGTGAATGAATAAACAGTGGTGTTTTAGTTGTGTATTGTTTGTTTTTTTGTTTGTTCTTGGTGTTTTAATCGTGATACGTAAACATGCACGTGATTGTTTTTTTCTGGTTCCCACATCACTGTTTAATTACAAATTAAACAAATGGATTTTTTTAAATTATTGTTGTTGTAGTGTTTATCAGTTTACATCTATTACGTATTTTTAAATGACGTTAGTTTTGTCCTAGTGGGTTGTGTATGTGTTTGCTCTATGACACAGTTTTGGCTGATTTAATGGTTAAATTATTAATGATAACATTATTTGTGCTTTTATGCAATTGTCTGTGATGGTTCTGATGGCCCACTGCCCTTCACACTTTAATCAATCAGTCACTTCTAGGTGATAAACCACTAAGTGTGAAGGACTGGTCTGAGAACAGTCCTAATGTTGCCTAATGCCTAATGTTAAATGTTGCCTGATAATTAAATCATACGATGGTTAATCGTGGGCCGGGGTGTTTAGGGTGTGTAAACAAAGTCTTGTGTATTTCTTATAGTGATAATTGTAAGATTTTATTTTAAAACAGACATACTAACATCTTACAGTTTCTACTTTTTCACCATGCACAAAAAAACTGTGTTTTTCCCAGGATACGTTAAGGTCGTGTTCCGTAAGGGACCGCTCAGATATCTCCTTCTGGAGCCAACTGAGGAGGCCAGGCTGATCAAAGACAAACCCATCCCTGCAGGACATGTAGGCACCAAAGTATGAGGAGCTTGTCAGGCGAAACGCTCTTGCTGTGGTCCGTCAGAGAGAGGGGGTGATGCCTCTGACAAAAGAGAAGTCTTTGGCGAATACATCCTGCATTTTGGAAAGTACAAGGGGAAGTCCTTCCGGTGTCTGCTTGAAAATGACATGGGTTACACAATCTACCCGATAAAGAACCTCCTGCAGGAAGAGGCTGCAGAGGTCTTTACGACCGATGGACCAAGCAAGATCAGTCTGTTATCGCTCGTGCCAAAAGTGTGTGGCGGGAGTTTTAGGACAGCAGGGCAGATGGTTATGCTTCCTTTATAATGGAGGCAACTTGTGTCCCAGGGACATGGATTTACAAACTCCAGATGTACCTCCGGAACCAGATGCAGTCAGATCGTCCGCCCATGCCTACCTCAAGTGCAATGAGCAGCGGGTCAGATGTTTATTCTTTGCTTGTATGAAGGAATTGTTTGCCATTGTGTCTGGTAGTATGAATAACAAGGTAGCTTGTACACTACGCTTCAGTTCACACAGAGGTATATATTAAGAAATCCAAGTACAGTAAAAACACAAATCGCTAATTCTTGCTAAATCTTGTCTTTCGGCAACAGAAGAGGAAGACGACGACGAGTTAGAGAGTGCAATGCCGAACATCTCCCCCTCCAAGCTTCAGTTGCAGTGTAAGTATTTTTTCTGTACTGACTGCATGTCATGAATTGATTGTATTCCAAATGGATTTTCATTTTGTCAAATGTCTTAAAAAATATGCTGTATACGTTAATGTGTTGTGTGTTAATCACTAGTTTCACCACCACCGTCATCGTCGTCATCATCCTCAGCTGCTGAACAGCTGGGACAGTCTGCTGGATCAGGAAAAGGTTTTTACACTTTAGGCTCAGCACTGGAGCACAGTTCTGTTGAGTTGTGAAATGAATACTGTTCAAGGAGCTATGAATTTATTCCCCGACCATGATGAACTGATATCAACCACAATCAGGGTAAGTACTCATTTTTTTACTGTCAAGTTTTAAATTTTAAAGTTTTAAAGTTTTAAACCCACAGGCTTGTACGGTGGGCACTAGGCATGATGGGTGCATCACTTCATCCACCTCTCTTCTTAGCCTGATGCACCCATCACTCTGGAACAGGGTAAATCTGGACTCATCAGTCCACATGACCTTCTTCCACTGCTCCAGAGTCCAATCTTTATGCTCCCTAGCAAATTGAAGCCTTTTTTTCCGATGAGCCTTACTCTTGACTGGTTTTCTTAAGGCTACACAGCTGTTTAGTCCCAATCCCTAGAGTTTTTTTCACATTGTGCATGTGGAAATGCTCTTACTTTCACTACTGAACATAGCCGTGAGTTCTACTGTTGTTTTTTTATGATTTGAGGTGAAAGTTTTAAGAGATCGCCGATCACGATCATTCAAGATTTTTTCCGACCACATTTCTTCCTCGAAGATGATGGTTCCCCACTATCCTTCAAGTTTTTAATAATGCCTTGGACAGTTCTTAACTCAATTTTAGTAGTTTCAGAAATCTCCTTAGATGTTTTCTTTGCTTAATGCATGCCAATAATTTCACCCTTCTGAAACAGAATAACATCTTTTCCAAAACCACAGGATGTGTCTTCCAACAGGATTGTTTAAGAAATGAGAAGCTACTCCTTGCATCAGTTAGGGTTAAATAACTTGTTGCCAGCTGAAACATAATAATCATGCAGTAATAATCCAATGGGAGGCTCTTACCTATTTGCTTAGTCAGATCCAAGTGGTGACTTTTTTTTGGATGGGCAGTGTATTATCACACAGAAAGCCCAAGACAGAGCGTAACAAGATATATTTGAAATATATATATATATATTTTATATATATATAAAGCCTAGTGTTTTACTGAACACAGAGGGAAAAACAACGAGACCCCAAGTTTGCTGAGCTTCCTTTGTGCTACAGTCTTCAGGTGGGATTAGTCATTCTTTCTGCAGAAGCAGATGAAATTGTTTAAATTCTGAATGGTTATTGGTCAAACTGTCTGTAGAAATGGCTGGGATTGGTCAAAGTTTCTGCAAGAATGGGCAGAATTGATTAATTATTCTGCAGAGTCAGAGGGGATTGGTCAAACATTCTTCAAGAGAGGATAGGATTGATCAAATTTTTTCAGGAGTTGGTGTGCTGGGGTTTCTCAAAGTTTCTGCTTAATGCCGAGTTCACACTGCACAATTTTCAAAGTGGTGGGATCACGGTTGTTTTCACACTACACGACTATCTGTTCTGCAAAATTGAACAAATGAATAATTTTGCAATGAGCTGCTGCTGATGCGGCTGGTCAAGCAAAAGTTTCTGCTTTATTTATGTTTGATTCTGTTGTATAGCTTATTTATTCTGATATAACTATGTTTAAGACATTTTTCTGATAAAAAATTATATTAAACTATAATATTTTGTGCTCCAATCGAAGCCATGCTTGCTGATATTGTGGTCTATAACTCCTCCCCGAACTGCCCTCTGGCCTGTATCTTGCTTTCTCATTGACTGTAGGTCATCGTCGAGGAATTTTTCAGTCAGAACATTTTTCACACTGCAGGATTTTGACTCATCAGCGACTGTCTCAGATCGCGTCTTGGTCATTCACGCTGCGAGATTGTCACTTGTGTGCAGGAGCTTTGATTTGTCTACAATTTTGTGCATTTGTCGGCGACTTTGTAAAACTAGTCAACGACTGAAAATCAGGGCTAAAGTCGTGCAGTGTGAATTCGGCAGGATTTCACACGAGTGGACAGGATTGGTCAGTTATTCTGCAGGAGCCAGTAAGATTGGTCATCTTTCTGCAAGAGTGGGTGGGAAGGGGAAAACTTCATGTAGGAGTGGCTGAGATTGGCGATATTTTGAGCAGGAGAAGTTTGGGACTGGTCAGGAGCAGGCAGGACTGATCAGAGTTTCTGTGTGGTTGTTGTAGTGCTCAGGTTGTTGACTGTGCTAATAATGTTGCATCGTTTTTGTGAAATCTCTACAGAAAAAAAACATTTTTTTTCATTGCAGATTACAATCAGTTCAAGAAACTGCAAATCACTGTTGTTAATAATTAATGTAGAAATTCAACCCCGAAATTTTGTGATTTCCCATAATTCCGGTGGTGACGTGCACGTGATTTCACGTGACATCACCCGGATACACGTCATGCACTTCCCCTTATTGTGCTGAATGTTTTGATATGTCACATCTTTATGTCGCAGTAATTTTGCCCGGATACATGTCACGCACTTCCCCTCATTGTACTGAGCATTTTGATATGTCACGTGTATCTTGCAGTAAATTTGCGATTTCCCATAATTCTTTTTAAGTGAGGATTATTATGTAGGCTATTATTCTTCTATGAGAACTATAGCACATATAACACACACCCTACACCCTCCTGGTCCTGGTAAGTGTGTCTTCTTCTTCTTCTTTTGGCTTTTCCCTTCAGGGGTCGCCACAGCGAATCATCTCCTCCACCTATCCCTATCTTCTGCATCTTTAACACTTGCACCCACTAGCTTCATATCCTCATTAATTCCATCCATTTATCTCCTCTTTGGCCTTCCTCTTTTCCTCCTGCCTGGCAGCTCCATATCCAACAGTCTCCTACAAATTACTCACTCTCCCTCCTCTGAACATGTCCAAACCATCTTAATCTGGCACTGTCTCTAAACCATACAGCATGGCCGGTCTCACCAATGTCTTGTACACCTTCCCCTTGATTCTCGCTGATATTTTTCTATCACACAGAACTCCCGACACCTTTCTCCACCCATTCCAACCTGCCTGCACTCGCTTCTTTACCTCTTTCCCACACTGTCCATTACTCTGGACTGTTGACCCCAAGTACTTAAACTCCTGTACCTTCTTCACCTCTTCACCCTGTAACCTTACTGTTCCACTTCCCTCCCTTTCATTCACACACATGTACTCAGTCTTACTATGACTGACTTTCATTCCTCTTCTCTCTAGCGCAAACCTCCACTTTTCCAGGTTTTCCTCCACCTGCTCCCTGCTCTCAATACAAATCACAATGTCACCTGCAAACATCATTGTCCAAGGAGACTCCTGTCTGACCTCCTCTGACAACTGGTCCATCACTATAGCAAACAGGAAGGGGCTCAGAGTCGATCCCTGATGCAGTCCCACCTCCACTTTGAACTCCTCTGTCTGACCTACAGCACACTTCACCACTGTCCTGCTCCTCTCATACATGTCCTGCACCACTCTGACATACTTCTCTGCTACTCCTGACTTCCTCATACAGTACCACAGCTCTTCTCTTGGCACCCTGTCATACGCTTTCTCCAAGTCTACAAACACACAGTGCAACTCCCTCTGCCCATCCCTATACTTCTCCATCAAAATTCTCAGAGCAAAAATTGCATCTGTTGTGCTCTTTCTGGGCATGAAGCCATACTGCTGCTCACAAATTTCCACTACCTTCCTTAACCTAGCTTCCACTACTCTTTCCCATAGTTTCATTGTATGGCTCATCAACTTTATCCCCCTATAGCTACTTATTCTTAAAGATCGGCACTAACACACTTCTTCTCCATTCCTCAGGCATCCTCTCACTCTCTAAAACCCTGTTGAACAAACTAATTATAAATTCCACTGCTGCCTCTCCCAGACACTTCCAGACCTCCACCAGGATGTCATCAGGACCAACTGCCTTCCCACTTTTCATCCTCTTCAAAGCCTTCCTGACTTCATCCTTTCTAATCTTATCTACTTTCTGTTCCACAGAGTTCACCCCTTCTACTCTTTTTTCCCCTCTCATTTTCCTCATTCATCAGCTCCTCAAAGTACTCCTTCCATCTCCTCTGTACACTCTCCTCACTTGTGAGCACCCTTCCATCTCTATCCTTAATAACTCTAACTTGCTGCACATCCTTCCCATCTCGATCCCTCTGCCTAGCTAACCTGTACAAGTCCTTCTGTTCATCTCTAGTGTCTAACCTAGTGTACAACTCGTCATATGCCTTCTGCTTGGCCTTAGACACCTCCCTCTTCACTCTGCACTGTAACTCCTTGTATTCCTGTCTATTCTCTTCAGTCCTGTCCATGTCCCACTTCTTCTTGGCTAACCTCTTCCTCTGGATGCTATCCTGAACTTCCTCATTCCACCACCAAGTCTCCTTATCTTCTTTCCTCTTTCCAGATGACACACCCAGCACCTTTCTCCCTGTCTCCCTGATCACTTCTGCTGTAGTTTCCCAGTCATCTGGCAGCAATACCTGACCCCCCAGAGCCTGCCTCAACTTCTATCTAAATTCCTCACAACATTCCTCCTTTTTCAGCTTCCACCACTTGGTTTTCTTCTCTATCTCTATCTTTGACCTCTTCATCTTACAGACCATCAAAGTCATCTTACACACCACCATCCTATGCTGTCTGGCTACACTCTCTCCCACTACCACTTTACAGTTACTAATCTCTTTCAGATTGCCTCTTCTACATAGGATGTAGTCTACCTGTGTTCTCCTACCTCCACTCTTGTAAGTCACTCTATGCTCCTCCCTCTTCTGAAAATAAGTGTTAACCACACCCATGTCCATCCTCTTAGCAAAGTCCACTACCATCTGTCCTTCAAGGTTCTTTTCCTTAACTCCAAACTTGCCCATCACCTCCTCATCACCTGTGTTCCCCTCACCAACATGTCCATTAAAATCCGCTCCTATCACCACTCTCTCACCCGTGGGAATACTCTCCATCACCTCATCTAATTCACTCCAGAATCTCTCTTTCTCCTCTAACTCACAACCTACCTGTGGGGCATAACCACTAACAACATTCAACATCACCCCTTCAATCTCTAACTTCAGACTCATCACCCTGTCTGACACTCTCTTCACCTCCAGAACATTCCTCACAAACTCCTCCTTCAGGACCACACCTACCCCATTTCTCTTACTATCCACACCATAATAAAACAGCTTGAATCCTGCTCCTATACTACGAGCCTTGCTACCCTTCCACCTGGTCTCCTGTACACACAGTATATCCACCTTCCTTCTCTCCATCATATCAGCCAGCTCTCTACCTTTCCCTGTCATAGTACCAACATTCAGAGTTCCTATTCTCAGTCCTACACTCTTACCTTTCCTCTTCTCTCTCTGTCTGTGCACTCTCCTCCCTCCTCTACTTCTTCGACCAACAGTAGCCCAATTTCCACCGGTGCCCTGTAGGTCAACTGCACCGATGGCGGTCGTTGTTAACCCGGGCCTCGACCGATCCGGTATGAAATTCGTACTGACGATTCGCATGGTTAAATTTGGCAATGTTTTACGCCGGATGCCCTTCCTGACGCAACCCTCTCTATTTATCTGGGCTTGGGACTGGCACAGAAGTCACTGGACTGTGACCCCCATGGCTAGATTGTGACCCCCCATGGCTAGATTCTGGTCCTGGTAAGTGTGTGAGCTGATCAAATGGCATCTGTGTCTGTCTGTGGGAGAATTATGTTGTGTGATTTGATCTTTTAGGGTTTATTCAGTAAAGGAAGGTCTATCCTCAAACCAAAGTAATTGACACTTGTAATTAGCATAAAATCTGCTCGTGTTTGAGAAAGGTTCTATTTACATAAAACATTATTAATGGTGCTTGAAAAGCACACTATTACTATTCCTCATACTTCTTCTTCTTCTTCCACGCAAAATTTTGTCCACTAACTAGACTCGCACCGTTCGTGGTAGACCCACGAATGAGGTATCATATCTGTTCTGAAAATGTGTGCTATGACTTTTATAAGCAATCAGAATTTCGGTATTCTCGCCATGCCCCTCGGAACGCCCCAAAAAGTCCCATAGAAATGAGAATTGTCAATTCTCAAAAAACTCACACACGCACTGCAACGTAGTCATATCACACATCACAACACTCAGCACAATAAGGGGAAGTGAGTGACGTGTGTCCGGATGACATCACATGACGTCACGTGATGCCAAAATTGCAAAATTGGAAATTGCAAAATTACGGCTAAATACACGTGACATATCAAAACACTCAATACAATGAGGTGTTTAGAAAAGTGAATAATATGATTGCAGGAACAGTGTGAGTGTGATTAGTGCACTTTGACTAGACAGACCCAAGCAAAACCCAAACCAGGAATTCCTGTGCTTCATATCGTGTGATATTCCACCACACCACTGGGTGGAAAAGCTACAGATGGAGCAGGAACACCTACAAAGTAGTGTCAGGAAAAGGTGCAAAAACTAAACAGAAGAGACACCTAAATGCAAGACTTAAATATAAATGGGAATAGACTTCTGTTTCTTGCAACTTTTCTAGGTGGCTAGTTTTCTCTTTATATCTGTAAGTCAAGTCAAGTCAAGTTAATTCAAGAAGCTTTTATTGTCATTCCAACCACATATAGCTGACGCAGTACACAGTGAAATGAAACAACATTTCTCCTGGAACCTGGTGCTACATTACGACAACATAGAACATGTAATTGCAAAAAGCGAAACAACAACACGGAGCTAGGACAGAAGTTGTTCTATCTACAGAAAGTGCAAAGTGTGCAAACAGTGCAAAGACAAGACAGTGCAAAGACAAAGTACAAAAAGAACACAAGACCGAACACAAAAACATGTGCAATGGTCAAGACGGAATGTGATGTGCATTACATATAAGTTTGTAACCATATACATAGCAGCATGTCCATTTGTAGTGTGCAAAACTGTATTAGCAGCAGTTAAATAGTGCAAATAAGTAATCATTTATAACAGCGGTTGAGGTGCAAATAGAAGGTAACATTATATTGAGAGTCCGTTTCTGTTGGACAAGAATAATCTGTAAGATTATTCTTGACTTTAATTCTCACTTATCTATTCTTTTCTTTTTTCTTCATCCTCTTTTCCTTTTATTCCCCTGTTCTTTTTTTGATTATTGTATTTCTTTTTCTTTGTTTCATCTCAGCCAATGTTCTGACATTCCATACTGGTCACCCCACTACACAGGTGTGACAAACAACAGCCACATAAGCTGGTCTTAAATGTCCTGCCTAGCAGGTGCAGGCAATCAAAGTCATCCATCCCGGAGGATTCTGGACAACTGAGTTACCGTTTGAAGAAATTCGACACTGCGTCATTGCTGACGCTATGGGAACGCTTCTTTGAGGAAGTTGTGTCTGAAGCTCTGTAGGAAATCATGCTAATTTATCGGCTCGAATAGGCACATTACTCCAGCTTCATTGTCTTCAGGAAGTGCTCTGTGTATGTTTGTGTCAGTTGTTTGTCCTGTCTGTCTAGACTAGGAAAAAAAAGATATATAAACGATTAGAAAAGATGGTGAGCAAGTTCAGAAAGTGCGCGCATCCGTGCCATGCTACATTACAGGGGACAACTGGCACTGCGTTGTTTGTTTGGTAGAGGAGCATGCATGTGCGGCGAGAGAGATTTCTCCTGACCTAGATAAGGATATAATGCTGTTTGCATCAGACTCTGAGGAGCTCAATGTAGGCAACAAGGAATGAACAGCAGTCGAATTGCCACCACTTTCTGTGGTGTTTGAAAAGCTCCTGGAGGTGATCACATGTGCTGTTGCTAAGCTTAACTTAGATTGACCTGATGAAAGGTCAGTGTTGTCTGCTCTGCGCTTGACAATTTCTTGACTAAGGCTTTACATCTTACATTTCTTGGTTCCCAAAAAGGACCTATGCCCAAATTTAGATCTGTCTGTTCCGAAATGTATGGTGAAACATTCAAGTTCGAAATGTTAACACTCAAAGTCATTGTGTTGCTAATCAGTTCCAAGGACTGATTTGCAACAATAATCTTGAAGGGGCAGAGCACAGAAGACTCCCCTCTTTCACTTTTGGTTTGAAGCATACTAGTGCTAGGATCAGCCTTTAGGCCTAGTCTTATTACTCACTCTCACAAAGTGCATGGAGGCTGCTCTGGCACCCCGGGGCATCTGTGTAATCAATTATCCAGATGACTGGCTCATCTTGGCTCAGTCGAGGAAAGTGACTGCCAGGCAATGAGATGCCATGCTTGCCCATATGTGGACCCAGCAAAGTGTGTGCTTTGTCCCTCTCTGAGAACCACCTTCTTGTGGATCGTTTGGGATTCACCCACGATGCAGGCATGTCTTTCTCCTGCTAGGGGGATTCCATCCTTTCTGCCCCCAGGCTTGGAGGGTGCTACGCTCATGACTGCAGTGGCCGAAGCTATTCCTTTGGGTCTGCTAAACATGAGACCATTTCAATTCTGGCCCAGGAGCAGGGGTTTTCACCCCTGCAGACACCCTTTTCAGGGTCACAAGGGTTACATGTCACAAGCTTTGCATTCTTCTTATGTGGACAGACCCGTCCCCAGTTTGAGGCCCGGGGAATAGCATCTCCACCCATAGGTGGTGGAATCCTTGGCAATTTTTGGCTAGGTGGAAGTGACTTTGTTTGCATCTGAGAAGTCACTTTTCCCTTCTGGACAGTGCTGCTTGGGAGATTCCGGTCAGGATGAGGCTCCTCTGTCATATGCAAGGGGCAATTCTCTACCCACCAGCCCCCACCACCGAGATTTAGAACCTCTTGGTCTGGCCCTCTGAGGGTGACCAGCTCCTAGAGTCTGGGCTCCCAACCAAGGTTGTGGAGACTAGGCTAAATTTTGAAATCATCATAGTCAGGATCTAGTTGACTGACCTGTTAATACAGTGCTAGTGTTCCTGCAGACATGCCGTTTTGAGGTATACATGACAGCCATTGCTGCAACTCACATGCCTGTTCTCTGGCCTCTCGCTCTCTGCGCTGTGCCAGGCAGCTGAGGCTTTCCTGCTGAATGCATCTCCCCTCCTCAGTGGTCCTGGAGGGGCTGCCCTAAGCCCCCTTCGATCCAATGGAGTCAGCCTCTGAGGAGTTTCTGACCCTGGAAACAGCTCTTCTATAAGCAGAGCTTTTAGCATTGCTATAAACATGGCATTAAATCTTGAGTACAGAACAGAAACACCTGATTCACACTTAGTCCCTTTACCACATTTCAATAATATTTACCTGATAACTGTAACCCTTCACATATTTAGTGGAAATGCTAACGCAATCTCATCATAATTCACTGTCAATTCCATTCTAAGTCTGTGTCTAATGACATTTGTTTCATTGTTGATTTCGAAATGCATTATTATTATTAATATTAATATTATTAATATTTTAAGGCTGCTTCTTTTTTTTATTTAAAGTTTCATTTTAAGTAGCCTACAATAGTTTCCAATAGTTATTTACAAATAAACAAGAGGACAAGGGTGAAATTATACATACAACATAACTGTTGTCTAACTCCTAAAATGCTTTAGATTGTGGGGAAATGGCAATTCTATAGTAACACACACATACACAACATTGGCAGAAATAAATACACTAAACTGTAATAGCTGACTGAGGAAGTTCTCCTTATATTTTGACCTATAAATTAAAGAAACAATTATATTATCCAAAATTATGAATTGAAAATATATTCAGCGATTTGAGAAAATGAAAAAAAAAAAGGTCATGGAGCCAGATGGAATCTTAAATGAAAAACAGGTCAAAGTTGAGTTTATTATTAATGTTACACTGCACCCAGAGCTCATACTGAAGAAGACATGTCTGTCTTTAATAATGAGCATTACTATATTAATGCATTCTTTGCCTGAAATACTAAAGTAGGTTTGACAAAATATTCAAACTTTAGGAAAAAAACAATAACTTTTAAACCCTTATATACACTTATTTTATTTTCTTCCTTCTGAACCCTGGGATATGTTTTATAGATTCCATTTTGGCTAGCTTGATTATGGAGTTTGTTTGCTAGGACACATCATTGTCTGATAACAGTCCATATCAGTGTGTATTCAGGACGTTACGGATATTTGGTCATTCAATTTGGCGTGTCCAGTGTCCTCTTTACCTTACAAACCTTTGTGATGTATTCAATGGCATGAACAAAGGATTGTGATTGACTGCATAGCTGAGAGTTTAATTTAGACTCACTCTCTAACCCAGGCAGTTCAGCACAAAAATATAACACTGGACCTTTTAATCAAGAAATATCTCTTTGACAAAGGGGTGAAACGTTCCTGAAAGGTATATTCTGAATACACAAACAGATTAAATTTAAATCTAAATCTGATTAACAGACAGCAATTTATTGAAAAAAGAGAGATCTTTTGGAAAGAGACTAAGAGCTAAAGAGGTAGAATCTGTGCTTATACACTTTGAAAGAATGCATAATGAATAAAAATGTACTGCTAATTATTTTAATTGCAATTACTGCTTAAGTTCACTGGCGTTTTAAGGGACAGTTCTAATTATTTCATGTGAGGTTTTATAAGACAGAATCCAAAGGTAACCTTTTTTACCTGCAGTATTTTTGGTTCAGGTTTTATGATAATTTTATACTGGTTTGCTTTGAAACTATTTTAAGATTAAACAGTACCAGGTACTACAGTTCTGTACTACAAGTGTGATTAAAAAAAATTAGAGGAAGTGTATTTTTTATTTTGTTAAAAATGTACTATATGCTTCTTGTTTTCAAGAAATTTGCATTGTAAAAAATGGTACAAAGCCTACACATTTATGCAAAGAATGGTGTGTACTTAAATCTTATGTGACTCATTTGCCTTTGTTAATTAAACTTGATGACATCTAGTGGTTTTGTGTTATATTTCTAGCCTTAACACCAAGTCCACTCTGCTGAAGCACAACCTTTTTCATGTAAATTCAAATGTAATACTTAGAATGTACTTAAATAAATCATGGAAAGTATTTCCATGTGAATCAATGGCTCTCTTTCAGCATTAAGCAATATTTTTTGGCCAACTTGTTTAAGTAGAGTTTTAATGACTTAATTCAATTGAGCTAGATCATTCCAAATTAATTAAATAAAACTAAACATGAATGAAAAAGTTCAATCAACACCAATAAATTGTTTCAACCCAGCTCAAGTAAATTAAGTTTAATTCTTGCAAATAAGTTTAATGGAGACTAAAATATGAAGCCGAATCAACTTAAGTATTACAAGCTGGGCAAAAATAATTGCTATATGTTTAAATTAAGGCATTTAGTCATGTGGAAATACGTTCTATGATTTTTTTAGGTTCATGCAAAGAGTTTTTTTTTTTGAGTGTATTTACTAGGAAAGTCTGGATTGCCTTAACAAGATATTAACCCACATCATGATACCAGTTAACCCAGTTTATGAGAGTTTGGTGAAGTCAGCTCTCATACTGAGACCTCAGGTTTGCTGAGCTTGCTTGGTGTTACAGTCCTCAGGTGGGATTGGTCATACTTTCTGCAGAAGCAGGTGAGATTATTCACACTTTGAAGAGGAGCAGATGGTGATTAGTCAAACTGTCTGTAGAAATGGCTGGGATTGGTCAAAGTTTCTGCAAGAGTGTGCACAATTGGCTAATTATTCTGCAAGAGCAGATGGGATTGTTCAAATGTTTTTCAAGAGACAATAGGATTGGTCAAACTATTTGCAGTTGTTGGTCTGGTGGAGTTTCTCAAAGTTTCTGCTTAAGTGGACACGATAAGTCAGTTTTTCTGCAGCAGCCAGAAAGATTGGTCAGGGTTAAACTTCATGCAGGAGTCAATGAGATTGGAGATACTTTGAGTTTGAGATTTTGAAGTTTGGGACTGGTCAGGACCAGGCAGGACTGGTCAGAGTTTCTCTGTGGTTGTTGTAGTGCTCAGGTTGTTGACTGTGCTGCTGATGTTGCAGTGTTTTTGTGAAATCTCTACAGACAAAAATGTTTTTTTTACATTTCAAATTGCAATCAAGTCAAGAAACTGTAAATCACTGGTGTTAATAATTAATGTAGAAATTCAACCCAGTATCTTACAGAGTTTCTAATTAATGTCATCTAGTTACAAATAAAGAATCATTGAAATGTTTCACACAAACTGCTGTATAACTCAGGGTCATCTGTGCAGATTTGTAATGAATGAATATATTTTAAAATGTTTATTTTGTAATGATTTTATATATTTCTCTGGTTTATACTTGTTAAAGAATGTTAAAGGGAGTTTATTATTATCTAATAGTATGTTAATATGTAAGATATATTTGGTTAAAGTCTGTTTTCTCTGGTCCACAGTGTGTGTCATTGTGCTGTATCACATCCTCCCCCTCAGCACCTGCAGTCACTCCCAGCTGCAGCAGTGCTTCTCTGTGTACTCTCACTGAGCGAGGTTTTTGTACGACGCTCTAACACTGTGTGAACACATAGCCACTACTGATCTCATGTACACTCTGACAGTAGTAATCTCCTGTATCTTCAGTCTGGACTCCACTGATGGTCAAATTGAAGTCAGTACCAGATCCACTGCCACTGAAACGAGCTGGAGTCCCTGAGTGTAAGCTAGTAGCATAGTAGATCAGGAGTTTAGGAACTTCGTGTTTATAGTGATGGACCAGGTGTCAGAGGAGGTCAGACAGGAGTCTCCTTGGACAATTATGTTTGCAGATAACATTGTGATCTGTAGTGAGAGCAGGGAGCAGGTGGAGGAAAACCTGGAGAGGTGGAGGTTTGCGCTGGAGAGAAGAGGAATGAAAGTCAGTCGTAGTAAGACTGAGTACATGTGTGTGAATGAAAGGGAGGGAAGTGGAACAGTAAGGTTACTTACTGTTAAGTGTGTGAACTGATTAATTGGCATCTGTCTCTGTCTATAGGAGAATTATGTTGTGTGATTTGATCCTTTTGGCCTCATTCAGTAAAGAAAGGTCTATCCTCAAAACAAAGTAATTGGCACTTGTAATTAGCATAAAATCTGATACTTAAACAAAATAGTGTTCGAGAAAGAAAATAAATAAAACATTATTATTATTGTAACAGGAAGGTTAATAGTGGACCGAATGGCAGAGTAAATCCCCTGCTTGCAAATGAGTGAAGGGGCAATCAGAGTTTAGAAAAGTGAACAATAAGGTTGCTGAAACAGTGTGAGTGTGATTAGCGTACTTTGACTAGACAGACCCAAGCAAAACTCAAACCAGGAAACTCTGTGGTTCAAATCGCCTGATCTTCCACCACACCACTGGGTGGAAAAGCTTCATACAGCCTGCGGGAAGAAGCTTCTCCTCAGTCTCTCTGTGCTGGCCTTCAGAGAGCAGAATTACTTTCCTGACCGCAACAGGGAGAATAGTCCATTGTTGGGGTTGCTGAGGTCCTTCACGATTTTCCTGGCCTTGGTCCAGCACCGCTTGCTGTAGACTGAGTGCAGGTCAGGGAGCTTGGTATGGATGATGTGCTCAGCTGATCACACCAACCTCTGAAAGGCTCCTCTGTTCTGCTCTGTTATGCTATGCTAGGTTGCTATGTTTCCCATCAGGATACTTTCTATGGTGCAGGAGTAAAAGTTCCTTTGCACCTTAGAGAGCAGTCTAAAGTTTCTCAGGCATCTGAGGTGGTAGAGATGCTGCTGGGCCTTTTTCACCATGGTGTTGATGTGACAGGACCATGACAGGTCCTGTGTGATGTGAACACCGAGGTATCTGAAGCTGTCCAATGTCTCCACTGGGCTCTTGTTGATTATGGGGGTATAGTAGTTCCTCTCCTGCTTTGTGCTGAAGTCTACTATCAGCTCCTTTGTCTTGCTGATGTTAAGCAGGAGGTTTTTCCTCTGGCACCAGTTCTCCAGATTTCTAACCTCCTCCAGGTAGGCGATTTCATTGTTGTCAGAGATCAGTCCAACCACAACTTTGTTTTAAGCAAACTTGATGACAGTGATGGAGTTGGTAGTGGCCACGCAGTCATACGTGTACAATGAGTACAGCAGGGGGCTCATAACACAACCCTGGGGGGCTCCAGTGCTGAGGGTGAGTAAGGCTGAGACATGTCTGCCCATCCTTACTGCTTGTGGTCTGCCGGTTAGGAAAATGGAGATCCACTGACACAGAGATGGGCTGAGTCCCAGGTGCTCCAGCTTGGTGGTGAGTGTGGAGGAAATTATAGTGTTAAATGCTGAACTGTAGTCGACAAAGAGCATTTTAACATAATTCCCTTTTCTAGTGTCCAGGTGAGTGAGTGATGTGTGAAGGAGGTTGGAAATTGGCATCAACTGTTGAGCGGTTTGGGAGGTAAGCAAACTGTAGCGGATCTAGTGTGTTAGGTAGTGAATAGATGATGAAGTCTCTGATCAGTTGCTACAAGCACTTCATCATTACTGAGGTCATGGCTCCAGGGTGGTAGTTGTTGGGGGAAGCAGGATGGGTTTTCTTTGGGACAGGAACAATGAAGTATGTGGGGATTACCAACTGGGTTAAGGAGAGGTTGAATATTTCTGTAAACACAGGTGCTAGCTGGTCAGTGCAGGCTCTGAGGACTCGACCTGAGATTCCATCTGGTCCTGCTGTTTTCCTGGTGTTCACTCTCCTGAAGGCTCTCCTCACGTCATGCTTGGATATGATGAATGTGTTTTCAGTGTTGGCATTCTCTTCTTGTATGCAGCCATTAGCATTAGCTATAGCATTAGCATTAGCGTTAGCATTGGCATCGTTAGCTGCAGCCTTGAAGTGAGCATAGAAGGTGTTCAACTCATCTGCCAGAGACGCGTCCTCATTTGACATACCGAATGTTGGTGCTTATTGTCCTTAGTCCCCGCCACAGGCTCCTAGAGTCACTTTGTTGCAGCTGTGACTCTAGTTTCCTCCCGTAGTGCTGCTTCACCTCTTTCACCGCTTTCCGAACGTTGTATGATGCAGCCTTGTATGAGTCTGTGTCACCCGATGCAAGGCCCATGTTATAGGCAGCGGTGCGACATCTCAGAGTGCCGCAGATGGTCTTATCCACCCACGGCTTCTGGTTGGGAAACGTTCTGATGATTGTTTTTTGCAGAGTATCATCCGCTAGTTTCCCGATGAATCCCACAACCGCTTCTATAAACATGTTGATGTCATCAGAGCTGTGCCGAAACATGTCCCACCTGGCCAGAGCAAAGGAGGCTCTCCTGGTTTGCTTTTGGGGCTAAGCATACCAGTGCCAGGATCTCCCTTTAGGCCTAGTCTTATTACTTACTCTCACAAAGTGCATGGAGGCTGCTCTGACATCATTGCATTTAGGAGGGCTCCTGTCTCTCATGGCACACAGATTGTCTGAAGATGTCAGCTGTGTTTCTAGTGCTGAAACACCTTTACTGAATCTCAGGGGCTACCTTTGGTAGTCCCCTTCAACAATCATTAGGGCAGTTTGTGTTTGCGCCCTCTGTTCAGGTTTCTGCACCAGATCTGGCCCTAAGTAGAGACTAGATCTCTCTCACTGAGAGCAATTTACCCCCTCAGAGTGCATGATTTGGAAGCAGCCTTTCTGCTGAGGCAGGGACTGAGGCCCAGAGAATAGCATCTCCACCCATAGGTGGTGGAATACATATGGCAATTTTTGGCTGGGTGGAAGTGGCTTTATTCACATCTGAGGAGTCTCTTTTCCCTTCTGGACAGTGCTGCTTGGGAGATTCCCATCAGGAGGAGCCTCCTCTCTCAGGTGCAAGTGGCAATTCTCTACCCCCACAAGCTCCCACCCCCAAGATTTAGAACACTGGCCTCCTACCCGGGTGTCAGGATCTAGTTGACTGCCCTGTTAGTACAGTGCTAGTGTTCCTGCAGACATGCCTCTTTGAGGGTCTGTCACCCTTTACATTGAGGTATACATGCCAGCCATTGCTGCGAGTCATGTGTGTAGCGTCAACACTAGCATCTGCCCGCCAGAGGGAGCCCTCACCCGAGTTTTCAGGATTTCAAGATTTTACGGACATTTAAGAAAGTGTGTTCACCACGCCATGACATGGTGTTCACCATGCCAGGACATTGTTTTGGCGACTTTATCGAGCCGTTTACCCTGCTATTGCATGCCTATTTGTCACTTTGGGCTTTGACCCCGTTTGTGTTTTCTGTTCTCTGAGTTTGCCTAGTGTTTTTGGATTTGTCTGCATCACGGTTTGACTTACTGATTTATCAAACTTTTGCTTGTTCTCGCCTATTGTTTTGGACATTCCTCTATTAAAATGCAAATGGATCCTACTCAATCCGCTTCTGTCGAGTCATTACAGAATACTTCGCCTGTTTTGGATCCAGCCGAGCACGTGAATTTCCAGAGGGTGGTGGCCCGCCAAGGAGCTATCATTCACGCTCATCAGGAGCAACTCGCGGCACTGCAGGCCGCTC
Organism: Hemibagrus guttatus; assembly: GCA_033459395.1. Lineage (NCBI taxonomy): Eukaryota > Metazoa > Chordata > Actinopteri > Siluriformes > Bagridae > Hemibagrus > Hemibagrus guttatus. The sequence goes on along the minus strand of JAUCMX010000084.1, from coordinate 5,038 downwards.
ATGAACAGCTCCAGGAGCCGCCGCTGACCCCCCCAACTCCGCTAGTACACAGCGAATCTATCTGTATGGCTCTCCTGGAGAAATTCCATGTGCTCTGTGAATCGCTGCAGGGGTTTTCTTCATCAATGCACAAATTTCTTCACACACCAACCTGTGGCCTACCAGGAGAAGAACATCAAATGTGCCTTCCTCCTATCCTTGTTCATGGGGAGGGCATTGCACTGGGCCTCAGCCTTCTGGGACACCAATCCCCACATAAAGACTTACTTTTCTGGGCTGATCCGCAAAGTGTTTGAATACCCAGCAGGGGGACATGATGTGGTGGTACAACTCTTGGAGCTGCGTCAAGGTCTTGAACCTTCTGCACGCTAGTGGCTCAAAGTGGGTGGAATGACCCTGCACTGCAAGCGGTGTTTCGAGAGGGATTATGTCTGGCCCTACAGGCAGAGATGGCCTGCCGCAGCACAAATGTCACTCTGTCCGGGTACATCACCATGGCCATCCGCCTGGATAACCTCCTCCACCGGCTATGCCACAAGTCTCACCTCCACTATGAACCTTGGGCTCGGGAGAAATACAGTAGACTACGGGAGGATGTGCTGGAGCCTACCTGTGCATTATCTTTGGGGTGTGGGTCACTGAGTTATGAACTCCCCATGAAACCATCTACCTCTAAGGTGAGAAATGATTTCTGGATTTCCTGTATAATGCTGAAGGTAATTTTCCATCATACTCAGCGGTCTATTGTGGTTTCAGCACTAGTGGACTCCAGGGTGGCCGTCAACCTAATCGACAAAGAGCTCGCAGAGGATCTTCACCTCCTAATGCTGCCATGCAAAACACCCCTATGAGTGATGGCAGTCGATAATGTCCCATCAGGGGAGGCCTCATCACCTGTCACACCCATCCACTCACCCTACAAATTGGATTACTACACTTTGAGGAGGTGAACATTCTATATTTTCTCCACTCCATCGAACCCCATCATCCTGGGCTTCCCCTGGCTGCAACTTCACAACCGATAATGTCCTGGAAGGATGGTGAACTGATCAGCTGGTCACCTCACTGCCAGAAACACTGCCTCCTCAAGATCCAGTCACGTCAATGTCTCTCGAGAGTCCCGGCACACCAAGGAACATCTCAATACCGCACAAATACCAGGATCTATGAGAGGTGTTCAGCAAAGAGAAAGCCAAGCTGTTACACCCCCACCGCTTGTGGGACTGTGCTATTGAGCTGCAACCCAATGCTATGCCACCCAAGAGCAAAGTTTACCCCCCTTCTCTCCCTGAAACCAAGGCTTTGGAAGAATACATTGAGGAAGCACTAGCCACAGGCTATCTCCAGCCTCCCACTTCTCTGGCGGCAGCAGGCTTCTTCATTGTAGAGAAAAAGAATGGGGGCCTGCGGCCATGCATCGACTATAGGGGAATGCATTGATGGTCCAGTACCCCTACCCACTACCACTGGTACCGGCAGCCTTAGAGCAACTTCAGGGAGGTTCGGATATTCACCAAGCTCAACCTACTCAGCGCATACAATTTAGTACGAATCAAGGAAGGGGATAAGTGGAAGGCGGCATTTCACACCACCAGGGGGCATTACGAGTATCTAGTTATGCCTTACAGACTAACCAATGCCCCAGCAGTGTATCAAGCATTTATAAATGAGATTTTCAAAGATGTGCTCAACCGATACGTCATTGCGTACATTGATGACATTCTCATATACTCATCCAATTATTAGGAACATGTCCACCACATCAGAGCAGTATTCACCTGGCTGCTGTGACACCAGCTATACATCAAGGCTGAGAATTCCACCGAGACTCCAATACCTTCCTGGGCTAAGTCATCTCTCAGAAGAGGGTGGAGATGGACGGCTGCAAAGTAAAGGTGGCCACGGACTGGCCTGAACCTACCACAGTTAACGAGTTGTAGCGGCTTTTTGGGTTCACAAACTTTTACTGGCGGTTCATCAAAAACTACAACGGCATCGCCAACCCACTGACCTCACTCCTGCAGGACAAACCCCAACGTCTACGCTGGACATAGCAGGCCCGATTTACCTTCAGCCAGTTAAAGACTAGCTTCACCACAGCACCGATCTTGAGGCACCCGGACCCCAGCCTATCCTTCATCGTCAAGGTGGATGCCTCCAGCTGCAGGATCAGGGCCGTATTGTCACAGCGCTATGGAAACCGCAGGAATGTATACCCTTGTGCTTACTTTTCATGTAAGCCAACCCCAGCAGAGGCCAACTACGACGTCAGTAACCGAGAGCTCCTCTCAATCAAGGAAGCATTGAAGAGTGGCGGCATTAGTTGGAGGGGGCATGTCATCCATTCTTAGTACTGATAGTCCACTGTAATTCAATGGCTCTCTTTCAGCATTAAGCAATATTGTTTGGCCAACTTGTTTAACTAGAGTTTTAATGAATTAATTCAACTGAGTTAGATTATCCCAGATAAATTAAGTAAAACTAAACATGAACATTGGTCATATTGTCTGTAGAAATGGATGGGATTGGTCAAGGTTTCTGCAAGAGTTGGCAGAATTAGTTCATTATTCTGCAGGAGAAGATAGGATTGGTCAAATGTTCTTCAAGAGAGGATGGGATTGTTCAAACTTTTTGCAGGAGTTGGTGTGGTGGAATTTCTCAAAGTTTCTGCTTAATACCGAGATCACACTGCGTGATTTTCAAAGTGGTGGGATCATGGTTGTTTTGAAACTGCACGACTATCTGGGGCAGCATTCAGTCGCTGCTGTGTTCACACTGCAAGATGGATCAGCGACAGGAGGTTTCACACTGCATGACTTCACAATAGGAAGAATAGCAGAAAACTCTGTCTGGTCCGCAAACTGCGTTTTAAAACCAAACATTATAATAAGGAAATAATGCAAGTTCACACGTGAGATCAGAGTTCTCACTCAAGACTGGAAATGGAACCCCACAAAAAATTCTCCACCCAAATGGTCTGTGCGGGGAACAAGGATTCTGCGTTCTGCATAATTGAGCAAATGAATAAATTTGCAATGTGCTGCTGCTGATGCGGCTGGTCAAGCAAATGCTTCTGCTTTATTTCTGTTTGATGCTATTGCATTGCTTATTTATTCTGATATAACTATATTTATTTATTTTTAAATATAAGAAAATGACATTTTTTTCTGATTTAAACCTATATACTCTATTAAACTATAATATTGTGCTTCAACTGAAGCCATGCTTGCTGATATTGTGATCTATAACTCCTCCCCGAACTGCCCTCTGCCCTGTATCTTGCTCTCTCATTGGCTGTAGGTCAATGTCGAGGCATGTTTCAGTCAGAACTTCTTTCACACTGCAGGATTTTGAGTCACCGACAGGTCCAGATATTTAGCAAGCCTCATCGGTGACTCGCTCAGATCGTGTTTTTATCACGGTAATTCACACTGTGCGATTGTCACTTGCATGCATGAGCTTTGATTTCAGGCATTTGTTGGCGACTTTGCAAAACTAGTCGGTGACTGAAAATCAGGGCTAAAATTGTGCAGTGTGAACTCGGCAGGACTTCACACAAGTGGACAGGATTGGTCAGATATTCAGATATAAGCCAGTAAGATTGGTCATCTTTTTGCAAGAGTGGGTGGGAAGGGTTAATCTTCATGTAGAAGTGGCTGAGACTGGAGCTACTTTGAGCAGGAGAAGTTTGAGACTGGTCAGAAGCAGGCAGGACTGGTCAGAGTTTCTGTGTGGTTGTTGAAGTGCTCAGGTTGTCGACTGTGCTGCTGATGTTGCATTTTGTGAAATAAATGTTTTTTTACATTTCAGATTGCAATCAATTAAAAAAACTGCAAATCGCTAGTGTTAACAATTAGTGTAGAAATTCAACAAAGTGCCTTACAGAGTTTCTAATTAATGTCATCTAGTTACAAACAAAGAGTCATTGAGATGTTTCACACAAACTTCTGTATAACTAAGGGTCATCTGTCCAGATTTGTAATGAATGAATATATTTTAAAATCACTGTTTATTTTGTCATTATTTTAAATAATTCTCTGGTCTAAGCTTATTAAAGAATGTTTAAGGGAGTTAATCTTTATCCAATGGATTAAAAATAATTAAGACATATTCAGTCAAAAATGTCATAATTTGGATAATGAAGTTATGTAATAAATTCTAAAACCTACAACAGTAACATTAGGACCATTTCTATAATAATAATAATAATAATAATAATAATAATAATAATAATAATAATAATAATAATAATAATAACTAGACAAATACATTCCCTGAAGAAAATGTGAGTGGTGCTTGCCGTGGCAAAACTTGTCCCTGAGCAAACAGACAGGGTGCCAATACTTTTGGGTGCAAGTGGATACGTCATCCGGATACACATCACTCAATTCTCCTCAGTGTGCTGAGCATTTTGTTATGTCACATGTGTAGGCTGCAGTAATTTTGAATTTACCATAATTCCAAGGGTGGCACAAACGTGAAGTCACCCGGATACACGTCACGCACTTGCCCTCATTAACTGAGCATTTTGATATGTCACATGTGTATCTTGCAGTAAATTTGTGATTTCCCATATTTTCGGGGTTGGCGCGCACGTTGCATCACATGAACTGACGTTACATAAATTCTGATACATGTCACGCACCTCCCCACATTGTGCTGAGCATTTTGATAAGTCACATGTGTATGTTGAAGTAATTTTGCAATTGCCCATAATTCCTGTTTTGGTGCCCCTGTGACATCACATGATATCAAATGACATCATTGGTGTACACATAACCTTCTTCACCTTATTGATGGGTCTACGACAAATGGTGCAGGACTTGTTACAGGACAAAATTTGTACGGAAAAAGAAGAAAAAGAATTGTAATAATAAACATGAGGATACACGTCACTCACTTCCCCTGATTGTGCTGAGCGTTTTGATATGTCACGTGTATGTTGCCGTAATTTTGTGATTTCCCATAATTCCCGGGGTTGGGGCGCACGTGATGTCATCCGGATACATGTCACTCAATTCCCCTCATTGCGCCAAGC
>JAUCMX010000083.1:0-31486 GCA_033459395.1 Hemibagrus guttatus | reverse complement strand
ATAAATCTACTGACTGCCATCAGTGAAAACTATTGAACTGCATGAATTCCTCTGGACAGAAATCTTCGAGGAACTGAGTGGAAGAGGAGACGAGCCTGATCTCTTGTCAGTTCTTACTGTTCTGGCTTCAACGGAGATCCCTGGCCTACCACCAGGGGGTGGCCTTCAGAGCAAGTAAGACACCACTTTACCCTCTGAATTACAATCAATCAGACAGATGTTTGCTGTCTGACATTGTTGCTATATTTTTGTTTAGAGGAGCTATGAGGTTATGAGGTTTGGTAACTCCAAACCACATCAGTTACTCATTGATGCAGCACAGATGTGTTTTATTTGTGTAGCAAAGAATGCACCAAAGCAGACTTCAATTAACATTAATGGCATAATGATTGCTTCAGTGTTTTTAGGTGACACTGTCAACAATGAAAGCAAATAAAGTAATTAGTGCAATACAAATGCAAATGAATAAATGTATAAATAATAAATAATAATGAAATATCATTTTATACTATTGAGTTCTAATATTTAAAATGTACTTGTGTGGATGAGCTCCTTATAGCATAACGATGATTAAATCCATGATTAATGATGGATGGAGGATGTGATATCTATAACAGCATCTGGGAGGATATAATGTTGAAGCCTGACCTCAAAAGAACACTGGATCAGTCTCTTTAAGCAGGCATGCATCACCAATCTGACTCCCCCACAGTCTCACCAGCTCACACACACACTTTTCACTTTATGCAAAGTGATATCAAACTTTTAAAGGTCTATTAAAGCAAAAGAAAAGGTCTTTGTAGTCTTGCTTCATGGGCTTGGGCATCTTAATGTAAATGTCACTGCTTTCTTTCCCATCTGATTCATTGATTCATCCACTGCCCAACTAGTCAATATCCACACTTGAAAATGCCTTACCAGTCTAACCTAGTTAGCTTAGTTACCACAATTTTGCATCAACTGCCTCGCAGGCCCTGTCTCTCAGGTTTAACTCAACTTAAAACAAATTATAGTTAGGGCCAGTTCCAATTATAAATTGTGTTGTTTTACAAAGTAACATAAGTAACACTATGGTGCTGTTTAAAGCATTTCATGCATTTAAAGTCTGAGATTGACTTGTCAGCAACAGTAGTATCACACACTATCAGAGAGAGAGAGAGAGAGAGAGAGAGAGAGATTTTTTAATGATAGCATGAACATTCAAATATTCTGATTGTCATTCTTTTTAATTGTAAAAGCACAAACTATAGAGTAATAGCTAAAAGTACCTAATTACATTCATATTTTCTGTACACATTATGACATTTTGCCTAACTGACATTGAATATTGCAGACGAAACTGTATCATCTCTGCTTACTATCAGCAAAAGGAGGCTCGTAAAGCCAGATTAGCCCAGGTAACTATTTCTGTATTTCAACATTTCTATGTCAAGCACGGTTATTTTAAAATTATTATAGCAATAAATCACTTTTCAAGACATTTTTACTAACATTGTCTGAAATGATTCTTCTGGCTGAAAAATGTCAAAATTGAAATGAGATATATATATATATATATAAATCTGTTAACTGAACATAATTGAACAAATAAGAATGATAAATTTAAGAGTAAATATTATAATATTCAAATTTTTGTAATAAGATAATTACTAAAGTAAAAGGTCATTCTTGCATTAAATACTGTACTTTAAGTCCACCATATTAAGAATATACGTGTAAATACCATGTGTGGTCTTCTGCTCAGATAAATAATAACCGTATTATCATTTATCTTTCCAGGAACTTGGTTCTGCAGATTCCACTTAGAGTCGTCTCCTAAACCCTTACTGCAGACAGACTGCTACCTATACTCTGTGTCGTCTAAAAATCCTTCTGAGTAAGAAACGGTTTTATCTGATTGCAGTCAACAACCTTTGCAATTGATTTCTTATCTTGGAGGGTAGGCGATCTCTCAGTAGCTAGAAGGATTATTCCAATCTATTCACTTGTCATGATAATAAATAATGAATGTAATGTATATGTACGTAGGTTTCGGGCAGATTTCCAGATTGATTTCCTATCTATGATAAATAAGTATATATTCAATGTAAAAATGGCAACACTCAGGTAATTTGTAAAAATAAATAAATAAATAAATAAAACAAAGACTTTTAAAGAAATATGTTGATGTTCACATGACAAGTATCTGTAGCATTGAGTCTCACTGAGCTGGTCAGAATGATGACGCGGTGCTCCTGATTAGCCATGTCCTGCATGTGAACGCCGTATGAATATCAGATACAGCCGAATACAGCGAGTTGTGTGAGATTTCAAACATACAGACCCACATCACAGACCCTCACGAAGATCTTCAAATGTCTTTTCCTGTAATTTGATCTGATGTTTGCATGATCTGTATTGTGCTGCCTTACTGACCACTTACAATACCAATACCAATTAGATGGACAGCATAAATATTATTAATAGATTTCCTAGTGTCTATTCAACAAAAATAAAAATCATTATTGTATGATGTTATGTGAAATGACCTTTGTGCATATTTTACACACCTTGTATATGGACAACGTTTGTGGTAATGTAAAGGTCAAACTCTCAAAAATAAAGGAATAAAACACAAGAGCTGGTTAATAAAATGTGGGTTTATTTGTAGCGGCTGTGGGTTCATACGGTATAAGGTATGACCTCAGACTCCATCTGTAAAGGTTAACAATTGAAGCAGCTATTTTCTAAACTTTTTAGATGCATCTAGCTATTATCTTGTTTATATATCTTTTGAAAGCAGCTGTATTCATGGATTTAGTGGCCTCTCTTGTAGTAATGTTATTTCAAGTCATTCATGGTGGAGTCAAAACACTTACATTAGGTTTTTTATTATAATGTGCAAGATTTTGCCACCTGTAATGATGAGTTTAAAAAAGCTAAATCCGACTCAATATTTCCAGTGTTTAATATATATTTTCAGCCTTTCAGAGCAACCCACCTCAGCATAACATGCCATGCCATATAATTTATTAATTTTACAAAAAGAAAATTCATCCTACAGTCCAAAAATGACCAAAGCCATTACCAAAACCATAACAAAGGGTTAGTCACATTAGAGCATCTTTTGGTTTTCAGTCATAAACCTAGACTATTGGGTCAGTCCTTAGATTCACTCAAGTTTTGGTTTATCTCTATTAGAAAAAGAAGAAGAAGAAGAACTGAGGACAAGAAGCCTTTATTATCACCACACATACATTACAGCACAGTGGAATTCTTTTCTTCACATATCCCAGCTGAGGAAGTTGGGGTCAGAGCGCAGGGGCAGCTATGATACAGCACCCCTGGAGCAGAGGGAGTTAAGGGCCTTGCTCAGTTGCCCTACAGTGGAGCTTTGTGGTGCTGGGGCTTGAACCCCAACCTTCCGATCAACAACCCAGAGACACTTGAACTACCATTGCCCCAAAATTAACTTAACTTTCTGAAATTATTTTGGATTCAAGTAACTTCTGTCTGTATAAAAAGGTAAATATATGTGAGTGCTACACAGTTATCCCAGGGTTTCTCAGTTCCAGTCATGAGGACCCACTAACCTGCACAGCTAAAAGTTTCCAGGCTCAGAACACACCTGATCCTGTTAAAACATAACAGAGTGTGCTGTTAGAGGAAATCATCAGAACTGGAGCAGAGTTGTACAAAGCAACATAAGTTACGGATATAAACCCAAAGTTGATTATTTTCATATTATAACAAATTGTGACGTGTTTTATTCCTCTTGTACCGCACCAATTTTTCAAGCCTGTTTGGTTAATATATTTAAAAAAAAAAAATAAACACTATACTTCTTATACATTCATCATTACATATAATGTTGTAGAAGATCTGTGAAACTGTGTTAATGCTTACTTTTAACAGCAATAAATTGTTTTCTCAGACAAAAAAAAAAAACAACCTACATGTTGTCCTGTTGCTGAGAGAGCACAAAGTATAAACTCTTCTCTCCTAAAGACTTTTCTGTGTCTAAAAATGCAAAGTTACCCCTTCATCTCTGAATAATACTAAGCTCTGACACTGGAGACTCCTTCCATAAATGTTAAATTTCTTCTACCAGAGAACGTCACCATGTCAACAATTACACACATTATACAAGTCCCAGTGTATGCTGTTTTCTACAGAAATAATAATGTATTAGAATGGGACATTAATCTAGGGGTGTCAGAGCTGCGGTTATAGAAAATCCAATCAGTTCAATCAGTTTGAAGAATTCAACAGTTCATCTAAGAGATGTGGGATGTTAGGACCAGATCATCCGCTGTGGCGACCCTGAACAGGGAGCGGCCGAAAGAACAACAACAACATTTACACAGCTGAAGAAGGCCTGCATGAACATAATAAAATCTTGGCATTTAATAGAGGCTGTTGATGAAGATCTAAAAGCTGGTATTAATACTGCATCTTAGGTATTTATTATGAGATAAATGGTTGCTTATAAACTATGAAATAAAAGTATAGGTTTGAGGAAGAGGTTTGTAATCACTAACGATCTAATCTTTCAGCCTCGAGGGGGCACCAACGCGTAACTCCTCAGCTTACACTCCTGAATACGTCATGAGAATACTCTGTGTTTGGTAACATCATCCTGTTGATGCTGTTGTAACAATGGGGCCACCAGTGTTCCTCAGAAAGAAACAACAAACAAGAAAGGGAACGGAAGCAGTACACAGGCTACGGAAGAAATACGGCATGCAATATGCCCATGAATCACTTCTCTGCCCTTTCAAGTGTTCATTCTGTAAATACAGGATATGGTACTATTGGATAAATGGGAAGCTATTTACAACATAGTACACCATAATATCTACAGTATCTGCATGTTTTACATTCCGTCTCTAGATATAGTGCAGCTCTATGTACAGTTTTATCTTAAACGTATAAAGTGTCTTTAAAAGATTCTTTTCTGAGAGTGACACGACGGTGGCTGCACCGTTCTCGTAAATCAGTCTGTATGAACTGGAGGGTCACTGAAGGAGCTCTCCAGAGTCCCAGTCTGATTGCTCACAGTATAAACCAATCACTTCAGCTGTCCAAAGTGACTCTCGGATGAGCTGATACAATTGCAGTGTTTCAGTCTTTAACATTTCTACTCGGATCAGATGTGAAACTTTGATACGAGACTTTTTTAAGTGGAGGAAAACGCATAATTCACGCATAAACCAACATCATGATCACGTAACACTGCCTGTGTCTTTGACGTGTTAGAAATGAACCTCTTACCTAATTAGGCAGTGTTTCTAACTTAGACATCATCTAGACAGTAATACACATCTAAAATCTGGACTTTGAATAATTTGATCACAGCACTAGACTCATCTGTATATATTAAAAGTCTGGTTTTATGAGAAATCACGAAAAGCATAATATTACTATCACGCAAAATGTAATGGATTAGATGTTTTGATTTTTAGTTTTGCACAGGAGTCACATGGATAATGTAGTTAAGATGTAATGCATGTCTTTTCTATCCATTTATTACTATAAATTCTTGGCCAAATATTCATATATCTGTGATTAAGTCAGGGGTTCTTAACATTTTTGTAGCCAGGAAACCCTTTAACTATAAAATAAAATCCCCACACCAACTCAATACAGATTTATTTCATGAATATTATTTAAATGTGTACAATAATATTATCTATAAATTGCAGCTATAAAGCTTTTCATTTCTAATCTCCCCATAAACCGAACACTTTAAGTTCAGCATTATGTTTGATTAAACACATTAAACTCACATGACCACTGAAATACCCTAATATTAAAAATCAATAATAAATATAAGGCCTTCATATCGGTGATTTGTGATTTCCACCACTGTAACTAAATTAAAAAAATCACAGACCCCCTGTCACTTTGTGGACCGCTGCTTTAAATCAGTCCTTAAAATTTATGTAATGTCATTTTTAAACAAATTATGATGGAAAAAATCTAAGCTATAGTCTACATAACCCATTTACATTCCAAGTGGACCGATTACAATTGGTATTTCTGGTACAATTCCATTATGAAATTGTACTGGGTTGAAGCAAGTGGAATGGTGGCAAACTAAGGTAAGAAAAATTTAGCTTGTCAACTAACATTCTCATGTTTAACTACACATCAAAGTTCCACTGTGTCCTAAAGCTCATCCGTGGGTCTTTGTGGCTTCACTTAAGTACTGGATGTGGTTTAAGGATATTTAAACAAAAGTCTTCAGGTGAGAAAGACTTTTTTTGTATTTGCTACATAGACTAGCTCCAGTGCAAGACTAAATAACTAAAATTGAAATACCACACATATCTTGGATGATTGGTGTGAAGGGAAATTGTCTATGTTTCATTTTGTTTTAATAAGTAATGCTAAACGCTAATAAACTATAAGTAGCTGGGTTCATTAAACACAATTAACAGGCTAAATACTGACTAAATGAAATGGTCTAAATTCATTTTCCACACTAAACCACTCCTCTAACATTAAGCAATGCTTTAATCTTTTTGCTCATTCAAGAAAATACACTGGACGATGCTAAATGTAATGCTGTGACTGAATTATCTGTCGACACTCGTCTCTTGAAGGCGGTTATTCATGATGGCGAAGGCTCCCACTCCAACAGAAAAGCCGTTCTGCCGAACATGGCTCTGTCTTGGGTTTCCATGGGCGGTCTCTGAGAGCTGCTTCTGCAGAATGGCCAGAGAAACCTTGTTGGCCATAAAGTCATTGACAGAGATCATTTCTCCTGAGAGTCTGTGCCCTGTGAGATAACCTCCATCTGGGCCCAGGCCAGGATCAGTCTCACTATCGCACACTGTTTCCACTGATGCATTAGTGAAGCGCTGCTTACGAGCAGCCTCGTTGGCAGGAGCTGGGTGTACAGCATTGCGCTTCTGTGCCCTCTGCCGGGGGTTTCCGGTCACAGGGTGCTGGTTGCGTCGCTGGCCGGGGAGGCAGCAGCAGCAGCACGCTGAACCTTGCCTTCTGTAGGTGCGTCCTCGGCAGGGACACTGCAACCTGCTGCAGTCCAGTTTAGCCAGGATCCAGTTTAGGGTCTGCTTTATGATGATGGAAATTACGTTAAAAAGTGAGTAGATGCAGCAGACACCCATGAGGATAAAAAGACAGTTCCCTAGTCTGTAAGCCTCCTGTGCCTTGTAGCTCTCCCTCTGGCTACTCACTAAGTCTCCGAAGCCAATGGTGCTGAAAGCCACAAAGCAGAAATAGAGCGAGTCAAAGTAATCCCATTCTTCCATAGACGAGTACAGTGCTGAGGCGCAGCAGGCAATCAGCAGCGCCGCAACCCCCAGGATGAGCATCACGTAGTAGACGGAGGGCTTCCAGCCTTCTAAGCTGTCATCCTCGCTGCGAGCTTCCTCTCCTCCAACACCAGCACGCCGTAGCTGCCTCTCGTGACACCAGCGCATGATGTATGCCAACATGGTGATGATACGCTCCAGGAAGAGGTTGAAAAACAGGATGGTTGCTGCACACCCAATGAGTCCATAGAATATCAAAAAGACTTTTCCCCCTATCGTCACAGGTGTGGTCATGCCGAAACCTGCAAATAAGCAAGGATTCAGTATAATGAATATATATATGGCTTTTTAAAGTAGCAGTGTGTTAATCTGTAGTGCTCTCTGCCGCTTATAAGGATAATTTCAATTGAAATGAATAATAATACATCATAAAAGTCTCATATCCGCCATCAGCCAACCCACTTTACTCTTCAGTCAAAATCTCATATGGTTTTTAGTTGCCTTTTAAGGAAAATGGGTGGAGCAATGATCATTTCAGGGAGGAAAGAATGTAAAGAGAATCTTAAAAGGCAACCCAGAGATCATACTAATTGCATACTAATATTGCAAATCATATTTTTTCAAAGGCATGTTTAATATGATATAATTACAATGTATGAAGGATATATGAATATTTAAAGTGTCTGCACCTTAAATTGTCTAACTGATCAGCCATGTCTTGGTCTTAATGTCTCCTGGTAAAAGACTTGGCCATTAATGGTGTTAGACTCAGAACAAAACTGACCTATTGTGGAAACTACGGTACCCACAAAGTAGAACGCCCCAGCGAAGTCCCAGCGAGGTCTCAGAGCATCCACACGGATACCCGTGATGAAGGCCTCCTCATAGTGCCTCAGCAAAGCGTGCAGGCTCTCCACATTCAGCCTGTGCTGCCGGGTGAAGTTAGCCAGCTGTTCCTCCCAGCGCTGGTGTGCCCGCAGTTCGGACGGACGCTCGAGGGCAGAGAACACCAACGCCCCACAGAACAGGTACAGCAGGATGAGCACCGCCAGCAGGCCAAAGCGAGCATTGTCCTCATTCAAGTGCAGTGGGAAGCAACAGCTGCTGCTGACATCCGGTCTCCGAGGCATGACTTAAGTACCAGCAGGAAATGACACGGCCAGACAAGCATACACAGCCTCAAAGCCGGCGTACATATCACACTAGAGGTTTGTCTACTTGAGTTTATATGGATGGACTCAGAGGGGTCTCTAGTGTCTGAATTCCTCCTCCTCCTCCTCAGTGAGGCAGTAACAGAATATGATCAGTTCCTGAGGCTTCACGAGATGCCGTTCTGCATGAACATTGTGTGGAACATTAAGCCGCAGACCAAATCTGCAGACCAAAGCTGCAGATTGCTATCTCCTGCCATGCCAATGTCCAGTTCTGATGCATTCCACTTTAGCAAAGAGTAAAGGGTTCTTGATGAACAATCCACCTCCTGCACCATCATTTCTGCAAAAATAAAAGACAGTAGTGACTGGAGTCCAGATGTACAGATATCATGTGGCATTGAAGAAGGACAGAACTGTTTATGAATTTATTTTTGCATTTAGAAAAATAATGTTGGATATTATTTTACACTGTTACCCATGATAACAATCATGCCTTGAACTAAGTGCATATAAACAATATCTACACATGTATCAGAATTAACAAGCAATTGAAAGTGTGAATAACTTTTACATCTGCATTCAATAAATATAAATGTATTTTAATTATAAACATTCCAACTTGCACGTTATTAAAGGCTTGAGGAAACATATTGCACTTACCTGTTCACCGATGTATTGTACTGTGTATTGTACTGTGTGGAGTATTGTACTGTCAGTAAAAATCAGCTGCCAGGTTTACAATAAGAAAAATCTTTTTCTCCGCTTCAAAATCGGGCTGCATGAGTCGTGACAGCTCTGTAGCTTCTCAGTCAATGGGACTGAAGTGGACGACAGCGGCACAAGTGCGCTCCAAGGCACGGTTGCCAGGTAGGTTCGGTATTTTCAGACTAACACTTTAATAACATCAAAATGGTTTTGGACAAAATTCATGTTTTGTGTGAGTTCCTTCCCATAACAGAGAAACTAAAAAAACCCCCAATGCTTTATGAATGATAAAGATCCATGCCACGTTTAAACGTTCATTTATCCTTATTTATTTTTCCGTTTTAATTCTCGCTAAAATCATGGCAAAGTGTCCGAGACTGTCTGCTGCAGACAACAGACAAAAACACTTTCTCACCCACACGCAACCGATACATAATCAACACACACATGAATAAAAACAATCTGGCAACCCGTCTCAAGTGAGCGGCTGTGAAAGACACGAGGGTCAGAGTGAAGGGACTTTAGTGCACTTTAGGGTTTGTTTTGTATTGTTTTGTTTTGTTTTTTTATTTATTTATTTATTTATTTATTTATTTATTTATTTATTTATTTATTTATTTATTTATTTATTTATTTATTTATTTATTTATTTAGGGGGCACGGTGGCTTAGTGGCTTAGTGGTTAGCACGTTTGTCTCACACCTCCAGGGTTGGGGGTTCGATTCCTGCCTCCGCCGTGTGTGTGGAGTTTGCATGTTCTCCCCGTGTGTGTGTGTGTGTGTGTGTGTGTGTGTGTGCCCTGCGATGGGTTGGCACTCCGTCCAGGGTGTATCCTGGGGATGTGGTAGCTTAGTGGTTAAGGCATTGGACTACTGATCAGAAGGTTGTGTGATCGAATCCCAGGTCCACTAAGCTGCCCCTACTGGGCCCCTGAGCAAGGCCCTTAACCCCAAAAATGCTCAGTTGTATAAAAATGAGATGAAAATGTAAGTTGCTCTGGATAAGGGCGTCTGCTAAATGCCAGAAATGTAAATGTAAATGTATCCTGCCTTGATGCCCAATGATGCCTGAGATAGGCACAGGCTCCCCGTGACCCGAGAATAGATCGGATAAGCGGTAGACAATGAATGAATGATTATTACTATTATTATTATTATTAATTATAGCTAGCATTAATATTATTGTTATTATTATTATAGTCTAAGCAAGTTTTTTCACTATGAAGATCCTTTTGTGTAATGGAAAGGTTTACACACTGATAAAGAACCATTTAAGAACCTTTATTTTAAAGAGTGTGGGTAAAAGTTATAGTATATTCAAAATTCAATATAGTATGTTGAAAACAGAAAGTAGAATATACTGTATATCCACAAAAAACTTATCTCACAGCACTGATGAATTCCGTAATTATGATATAATATTATGATTTATAGCATAAACTAAAATAAAATAATTAATACAGTGTTGTTAAAGGGGAACAATATCATTTCTGGCACAGAAAAAAAAGCTTTCGGGCCAGAGGAGTTTACACTTTGTAGTTTCTCTATAACATGTCACATTTCATTCTGTCTTATAGACAATGTGAGACAATGACTGTTATAGCTACTGTAACATAAGTCCATCCCAAAGTTTCTTATTCCTTATGTCAGACACCTTCACAGACATGCAGTCACTGTGAGAGTCTGTTCTGTAATGTATATTATTCTAAATTAAACACAAAACAGTAAACTGCCATTGAACAACCCTGAGAACCTCCCAAATGAGGTGTTCTGAAATCCTATTTTTTCCCTAATTCCAGTCCTGTTTAACTGTTCTTAAATGGTTAAAGGGTACATTTATGGGAAAAAGAATGGTTTATTTATCTTTAAGAGAGTAATTAGCAGCTAGGTGTCACTAATGAAATGCACAAGACTAGTTCATCTTCAGGACATGTGACTACTACCTTCACAAAATGTTTGGCAGTTTGATGTTGTGGAGAAATCAGTTCCATCAAATTAGTCTGGGAAGGGTTATAAAGGCCATCTCTATCTGCTTACAAATGGAGAGCCTTCAAGACAGTTGACTTCCCAGAGGTGGGCATCTCAGCAAATTCAGTCTGAGGTCTAATCATTAGGTCTAATGTTTAATGCACAGAGATAGAAATAGGCAAAAACCAAACACAACATATCACAAAATACACTGCATACCAACTATGCATGTTGCTGGAAGAGTGATCATTTGAGTTTGATTTTCCCAGGACCAACAATGAACTCCTTTTTATATCAGAATATTCTTAAGAGAAGTCTGGCCAGCAGCTTAAGCAGGGTGGAAATCGGGTAATACAGTAGCACAATAAGCCAGCAAATTAACATCAGAATAGCTGAAGAATAAAAATATCAAGGTGTTGAAATGGACATGTCAAAGTCTGGACCTCAACCCCACTGAGATGCTGTAGTTGGATCTAAAACAGAAAGGAATGCATTCAAACATCAATGAACTGAAGCAATGTTGTCGGGGTGAAATTACACCACAATGATCTCAGAGAAAGGGGCCAGGTGAGGTGGCTCGGGCATCTGTTCCAGATGCCTCCTGGACGTCTCCCTGGGGAGGTGTTCCGGGCATGCCCCACCTGGAAGAGACCCCGAGAAAGACCCAGGACACGCTGGAGAGACTAAGTCTCTCGGCTGACCAGGGAACGCCTCGGAATCCCCCCGGAAGAGCTGGAGGAAGTGTCTAGGGAGAGGGAAGTCTGGGCATCTCTGCTTAGACTGCTGCCCCCGCCAGTGGAAGATAATGGATGGATGGATGATCTCAGAGATTGATAAACTCCTAGTGAAAATATTTACTTTGTTTGTCAATGTTGATAAAGATGTTCTATATATTACTGAATTATAGGGTTCCTGTCTTCTGAATGTTGGTTTACTTTTGGTGAAAAAAAATGACTACATATTCAAATGGTCTTTTAGGGACCTTTATTTTCCTTCATGTGCAGTAAGTGTCTTGCAAGATTTTGATTATCTAAACGATTTATCCTATGTTTTTTTTTAAGGACCCTTAAAGAGCCTGTTTTTATCTAAATGTATTAAAACAAAAGATTTTGAGTGTGTTAGATTGCATTAGATTTATCAAGGACTTTTGAATTTCTCTGCAAACCCCATGACTTCACCTCAATTACAGAATTAAGGAGGAGAGTTTTAGATATTGCTTTGTTGCGTCTTTCTTAGCACACTGACATAAAGACATTATTTTGTTTGACGTTGCCAGGCTGAAAAGAACCCAAACTGGTGGTGAGGGACTGCTGTTGCACGTCTATTGTGGTCAGACAGTAGACTGGCGGGGACTGCATTGCTTTGTTCTCTCTGACCAGTCACACGTTGCCTTTCATCTTGAGCGCCGGCAGCTCATAAGATACTATCCGTCATTAGAGAACTGTCCGTTGGCTGTAAGTGCCCAGGTGCAGCTGAGACACTATATCAAAGAGTTTACTATTCTAAGCTTTTTCTTTCTACCCTGCAGGGCATACTTATTTTTTATAACTTATTTTTATATTACTTATAACTCCTTGCTATCACTGTCAAGCTGCAGACACATTTCCAATCACTGGAAAAGCACTGTGGCTAATCAGTTGCCTGAGCCGAGCGCTCAACACTGCCTTTAAAGTCATCAAGGGATCTGAGATGTGAATCTGCATAATGGGATTCATTGCAGGTGCTGTTTGATGAATACAATGATGAAGCAAAGCTTATTACAGACTCTCCCTGAGTCTTATTTCTCTCCCTTCCTACACCACCTGTTTTTTCCCCTGTCCTCTTATTTACATCTTATATATGTATTAAATTTACACATTTCCCCCTCTGCTATATGGTCCATTAGATGACTGATGGTTACTTCTTTAGCTTTGCACTACAGATGTAAGACTATTTAAGTTTAACAAGCAATCTACCCAAATCTTTGTGTGTCAGTGTTACAGCAAAACAATCAGCATGGTGTGATTTGGCTCAACACAAAGTGAGGTTTCTGTTACACATGAAGCTGGTTATTTCATATAAAAGCACATCCTCAAGTGTTTTATTACTTTTCAACTACAGCAAACGTTTGCAAGTTTTATATTACAGAACTGGAACATCTGCAAAAAAAAGCTATCATTATCTATATATATATCCTTTCTTAGGGCGACTATAAATTTCTCTTTTATTTTATAAGACAAAAATATTAAAGATGTGGCTTTACCTCTTACTGTAATTAAACTCTGACAGTAAAGACTTCTTCCATAAATGTTGTGTCTTCTTACAGAAAATCTCACAATATCGATGATTTTCTGCTGATTAAATAATACCTTTTTATGTCATTAACCTTAAATCCGATGTCAAGTCCTCCATACAAGTCCCAGGTAATAAGCAGTTACTACAGAAGCTGAGCACATTTATATATGTGATATGCAGCTGTATAGGATAAAAATTTATAAAATTAATTGTAATTAATAGATTAAATAAAAGACATTCTGGAAATCTGCCCACATCTGCAGATGGAAAGAAAGCTTTAAATGCAAGAACACATTAGAACACAGACTTTATTCAGTTTAATAATCTCTGTGTGTATGCAGCCATTATCAAGCCTAAAGAAATGAAATGACATTTCAAGTAGGAATCTTTATCCATACATGATAAAAACAAAACAAAAAACATAAATCATATAAATTTAGTAAAATCGTGTAAAACTGTTAGATGTAAGTAAGGCAGGTAAGGCAGGGTGAGGAGGAGAGACAAAGCTTGTCTCTGTATTCAGAGGACAGGTGAAGAGTCTAAAGCCTGCACTCTAGAGGCAAACAGAAGCACATTCTTCTTCACCTCAGCTTCAGCTCCCGCTCCGAAGCTCGAGGGTTCCTCCTTACAAAATCCACCACACTCTGGATGCATTCATTCTGTCAAGACATACAAGAGGATTACGAGTCAACATCGCTCCATAGCTGATAGTGATACGTCTAGGAATATGTTTTTCAGACGTAATTTAAATGTATTTTTACTGATTAAAATTTTTTTGGGGGGAACTGTGCACACATCTGAGTGTTAAACTCTCACTGGAGTTAATACGAAGCATGCGACAGGTAAGTGTTATTGTGTTGGAATATATAACAGCCAATTACATAAACAAAAAAAACATACAGAAAGTAATTAATGAATAAATGTACTCATTTTTCCATTCAATTACATTAAATGAAATTAGTACCAATCTGATACTGAGTGGTCATGTCAAAACTGACCTGAAACTAGTGTGTTTTTACATTGTGATGTTCACTGACACAATAAACACATTTATTCACTAGAAACAAATCACACTATCACATCTGTGATGCTTCTCATTCAATCAGTATGGATTATTATCCAAAAACTCAGAGCCGTGCTTACACTATATTGCCAAAAGTTTTGGGACACTCTTCCAAATCATTGAATTCGGGTGTTGTTTTTCAGGGGTTAGGCTTGGTCTCTTAGTTGCGGTGAAAGGAACACTTAATGCTTCAGCATACCAAGACATTTTGGACAATTTCATGCTCAAAGCTTTGTGAGAACAGTTTGGGGATGACCCCTTCCTGTTCCAACATGACTGCACACCAGTGCACAAAGCAAGGTCCATAAAGACATGGATTATTGAGTTTGGTTTGGGGGAACTTGACTGTCCTGCACAGAGTCCTGAACTCAACCCCATAGAACACCTTTGGGATGAATTAGAGCAGAGACTGTGAGCCAGGCCTTCTCATCCAACATCAGTGCCTGACATCACAAATGCACTTCTAGAGAAATGGTCAAAAATTCCCATAAACACACTCCTAAACCTAAGCTTTCCCCGAAGAGTTGAAGCTGTAATAGCTGAAAAGGGTGGAATAACTCCATATTACATTCATGTGCATGTAAAGGCAGATGTCTCAGTTGTGGTCTGGCTCAGAGTCTCTGCTCTAATTCATCCCAAAGGTGTTCTATCAGGTTGTGGTCAGGACTTTTGTGTGTGTGTGTGTGTGTGTGTGTGTGTCTATGTGTATTCCTACATCACATCCAGTGTTCCCTAGACAGACTCTGGCTCCACCCTGACAGTGACCAAGTGCTTACTGAAGATGAACGAATGAATAAATCTGTAAACTTCAATAATAATGTGAAAGAAACACCTCACCCTGTAAGCGTCCACTTTTCCTTGACCTGATAACCTATTAAGGACTTCTTGAGCCACCTGCATGCCAGTGACAGCTGTGAGGAACTGTTTACACTCCACACTGTCAGTGTTCAGCCAGCCAAGCAGCGCTAACTGAATGAAACACACAATACACAGATTTACAGTTAGAAAGCCTGTATTATCACAAGCATGGGGCTCTCATTCTGGTAGAGCAGCTAACAGCATTGTGAGAATGTTTCAGTCTGACCTGATGATCTGAAGTGATGCCCATACATAGAGATAATAATGCATGTTGTTTCAATAACAAGCTTAATTATAAACAATATGCATGAACACTCATTCTTTTACTATATATCATATGGTTTATATAGTCTTAAATGTGTTGTATTTTAACCTGCTGAATTAGCTGAGCGTCTGTCATCTCGCTGCTTGTGTTTTTCGACTCCGCCATTTTCAATCTGCGATAAAACACAAATTTGAGATAAAGAATCTCGTTTTATTTCCTTACGGTAAAAACATAATAATTAATCAAATAACGTTTTTCTGTTCGTTATAAAGGACGTTTTGTCACTCACCTCTTACTTCACTTCCTGTTTACACTGACTGCCTGCTTTCTCTGGTGCCGAGTTTTAATGGCGTGTGTCGGCCATCAGCACCCCCTACTGGCTCAACTAATTCAGTGCATCATAACATGTGTTCAACACTTCTGTCCATTTTTTTTTTGACACTCAGAGTGTGGCTCTTACATACCATACAGGATTAAGCTGCTTCTCTTCTAAACTTCTTCTTCTTCTACTTTCGGCTTTTCCCTTCAGGGGTCGCCACAGCGAATCATCTCTCTCCACCTATCCCTATCTTCTGCATCCTCAACACTTGCACCC
The DNA here is from genome assembly GCA_033459395.1 of Hemibagrus guttatus. Classification (NCBI taxonomy): domain Eukaryota; kingdom Metazoa; phylum Chordata; class Actinopteri; order Siluriformes; family Bagridae; genus Hemibagrus; species Hemibagrus guttatus. Next base: position 15,343 of record JAUCMX010000083.1, on the reverse strand, counting down.
ACTAGCTTCATATCCTCATTTATTCCATCCATATACCTCCTCTTTGGCCTTCCTCTTTGCCTCCTGCCTGGCAGCTCCATGTCCAACATTCTCCTACCAACATACTCACTCTCCTTCCTCTGAACATGTCCAAACCATCTTAATCTGGCCTCCATAACTTTGTCCCCCAAACGTCCAACATGAGCTGTCCCTCTGATGTACTCGTTCCTAATCCTGTCCAATCTTGTCACTCCCAAAGAGAACCTCAACATCTTCAGCTCTACTACCTCTAGCTCTGACTCCTGTCTCTTCCTCAGTGACACTGTCTCTAAACCATACAGCATGGCCGGTCTCACCACTGTCTTGTACGCCTTCCCCTTGATTCTCGCTGATATTTTTCAATCACACAGAACTCCTTCTTCACCTACTTCACATCTTCACCATGTAATCTTACTGTTCCACTTCCCTCCCTTTCATTCACACACATGTACTCAGTCTTACTACTTCTTCTTTGTCATAAACCTGGTTTTTCTCCCAAACAAAAAAGCTTCAAGAAGAATGTGGCTCCACTCACTTAGCTTATTTGCATAATGCACAAAACCTACTTTTAAACTAATTCTAGGATTTTTTCCCCATATGTTCACAAAGCTAATGTCAAACTACAATAGATAGCTTAACCCTCCATAATTGTCAAAAATAGGTCATCGTTTGTAAACAATATGGCCACCATAAGATAATCATATATGGCAGAGCAAAGTCTAATTAAACTGTTGTAGCTCATGATTGACAGCACTGATTCACATGAATAATGAAAGACAGGAAAAGATTCTGAGGACGTCTCCAAAATGTGGGGTGAGACCGTACTTAGTAGGCTGGGGCTATGTTTAGTTGAAAGCCTTATTCAGGACTAAATGCTGATGTTATCTGTAAAGGCTGGGGTGTGGACATTTACGGGGCAGTGATTCGTTAACATTACAGTTTCTCAGGCCCCATAATGTACTGCATTGTGCTAATCTGTGAGGAACTCCTGGCTAATTCAAAAGCATAGCTGTTGTTGGCCAATCAGATCTCAGTATGCACTTCACAGTATTAGCACTGAGCTAGCATCACAAAACCTTTTAAAGTATGCTCATCTATGGCTGCTGTAGTGTTCTATACAACTTGGTAAGAAGTAGCCACTAGGGGGTGCTGTCTGCAAAGGGTGTTTGGCAAGATTGCTGCTTGGGACTATATTTCTATTTATTTTTTAATAGTTGACTTCAAAAATGTTAACATTTTGTCAGAAATTAATTTTGACATGTAACTATTGAAGATCGTTGGACCTTGTTGTTGTACCAAAAACACAGTGAAGAAGAAAGAAAAATAAATGACACTGAAGATTCACAGCATGTGACACTGAATCAGGACTTAAACCCTTAATGCATGCATTGCAGCAGAATAAAATGTGTGCATGCGTAACAATAGTGGTACAAAATCAGGCAGGGGATGTGGAGTGCGTAGAGTTAAGGAGAAAATGCTGCAGAACTGATCAACTAATAAAAAATTGCTGTTAAACCAATACTTTTCTATTCATTATCTTATTTAGATTAGAATCTAGCCATGGGGGTCACAGTCCAGTGACTTCTGTGCCGGTCCCAAGCCCGGATAAATAGAGAGGGTTGCGTCAGGAAGGGCATCCGGCGTAAAACATTGCCAAATTTAACCATGCGAATCGTCAGTACGAATTTCATACCGGATCGGTCGAGGCCCGGGTTAACAACGACCGCCATCGGCGCCGTTGACCTACAGGGCGCCGGTGGAAATTGGGCTACTGTTGGTTGAAGAAGTAGAGGAGGGAGGAGAGTGCGCAGACAGAGAGAGAAGAGGAAAGGTAAGAGTGTAGGACTGAGAATAGGAACTCTGAATGTTGGTACTATGACAGGGAAAGGTAGAGAGCTGGCTGATGTGATGGAGAGAAGGAAGGTGGATATACTGTGTGTACAGGAGACCAGGTGGAAGGGTAGCAAGGCTCGTAGTATAGGAGCAGGATTCAAGCTGTTTTATTATGGTGTGGATAGTTAGAGAAATGGGGTAGGTGTGGTCCTGAAGGAGGAGTTTGTGAGGAATGTCCTGGAGGTGAAGAGAGTGTCAGACAGGGTGATGAGTCTGAAGTTAGAGATTGAAGGGGTGATGTTGAATGTTGTTAGTGGTTATGCCCCACAGGTAGGTTGTGAGTTAGAGGAGAAAGAGATATTCTGGAGTGAATTAGATGAGGTGATGGAGAGTATTCCCACGGGTGAGAGAGTGGTGATAGGAGCGGATTTTAATGGACATGTTGGCGAGGGGAACACAGGTGATGAGGAGGTGATGGGCAAGTTTGGAGTTAAGGAAAGGAACCTTGAAGGACAGATGGTAGTGGACTTTGCTAAGAGGATGGACATGGGGGTGGTTAACACTTATTTTCAGAAGAGGGAGGAGCATAGAGTGACTTACAAGAGTGGAGGTAGGAGAACACAGGTAGACTACATTCTATGTAGAAGAGGCAATCTGAAAGAGATTAGTGACTGTAAAGTGGTAGTGGGAGAGAGTGTAGCCAGACAGCATAGGATGGTGGTGTGTAGGATGACTTTGATGGTCTGTAAGACGAAGAGGTCAAAGATAGAGAAGAAAACCAAGTGGTGGAAGCTGAAAAAGGAGGAATGTTGTGAGGAATTTAGACAGAAGTTGAGGCAGGCTCTGGGTGGTCAGGTAGTGCTGCCAGATGACTGGGAAACTACAGCAGAAGTGATCAGGGAGACAGGGAGAAAGGTGCTGGGTGTGTCATCTGGAAGGAGGAAAGAAGATAAGGAGACTTGGTGGTGGAATGAGGAAGTTCAGGATAGTATCCAGAGGAAGAGGTTAGCCAAGAAGAAGTGGGACATGGACAGGACTGAAGAGAATAGACAGGAATACAAGGAGTTACAGCGCAGAGTGAAGAGGGAGGTGTCTAAGGCCAAGCAGAAGGCATATGATGAGTTGTACACCAGGTTAGACACTAGAGAAGGAGAGAAGGACTTGTACAGGTTAGCTAGGCAGAGGGATCGAGATGGGAAGGATGTGCAGCAAGTTAGAGTTATTAAGGATAGAGATGGAAGGGTGCTCACAAGTGAGGAGAGTGTACAGAGGAGATGGAAGGAATACTTTGAGGAGCTGATGAATGAGGAAAATGAGAGGGAAAAAAGAGTAGAAGGGGTGAAATCTGTGGAACAGAAAGTAGATAAGATTAGAAAGGATGAAGTCGGGAAGGCTTTGAAGAGGATGAAAAGGGGGAAGGCAGTTGGTCCTGATGACATTCCGGTGGAGGTCTGGAAGTGTCTGGGAGAGGCAGCAGTGGAATTTTTAGCTAATTTTTTTCAACAGGGTTTTAGAGAGTGAGAGGATGCCTGAGGAATGGAGAAGAAGTGTGTTTAAGTGCCGATCTTTAAGAATAAGGGTGATGTGCAGAGTTGCAGTAACTATAGGGGGATAAAGTTGATGAGCCATACAATGAAAGTATGGGAAAGAGTAGTGGAAGTTTAGGTTAAGGAAGGTAGGGGGAAATTTGTGAGCAGCAGTATGGTTTCATGCCCAGAAAGAGCACAACGGATGCAATTTTTGCTCTGAAAATTTTTTGATGGAGAAGTATAGGGATGGTCAGAGGGAGTTGCACTGTGTGTTTGTAGACTTGGAGAAAGCGTTTTGCCCAGGGTGCCAAGAGAAGAGCTGTGGTACTGTATGAGGAAGTCAGGAGTGGGCAGAGAAGTATGTCAGAGTGGTGCAGGACATGTATGAGAGGGGGCGGGGACAGTGGTGAGGTGTGCTGTAGGTCAGACAGAGGAGTTCAATGTGGAGGTGGGACTGCATCAGGGATCAGCTCTGAGCCCCTTCTTTTTTTGCTATAGTGATGGACCAGTTGTCAGAGGAGGTCAGACAGGAGTCCCCCTTGGACAATGATGTTTGCAGATGACATTGTGATCTGTAGTGAGAGAAAGGGGGGGCAGGTGGGGGAAAAAACCTGGAGAGGTGGAGGTTTGCGCTGGAGAGAAAGAGGAATGAAGGCCCAGTCGTAGTAAAGACTGAGTACATGGGTGGGGAATGAAAGGGAGGGAAGTGGAACAGTAAGGTTACAGGGTGAAGAGGTGAAGAAGGTACAGGAGTTTAAGTACTTGGGGTCAACAGTCCAGAGTAATGGAGAGTGTGGGAAAAAGATTTAAAAAGAAGCGAGTGCAGGCAGGTTGGAAGGGGTGGGGGAAAAGGTGTCGGGAGTTCTGTGTGATCAGAAAATATCAGCGAAAATTTCAAGGGGAAGGTGTACAGGACAGTGGTGAGACCGGCCATGCTGTATGGTTTAGAGACAGTGTCACTGAGGAAAAAGACAGGAGTCAGAGCTCGAGGTAGCAGAGCTGAAGATGTTGAGGTTCTCTTTGGGAGTGACAAGATTGGACAGGATTAGGAATGAGTACATCAGAGGGACAGCTCATGTTGGACTTTTGGGGGGACAAATTTTAGGGAGGCCAGATTAAGAGGGTTTTTGGACATGTTCAGAGGAGGGACAGTGAGTATATTGGTAGGAGAATGTTGGACATGGGGCTGCCAGGCAGGAGGCAAAGAGGAAGGCCAAAGAGGAGGTATATGGATGTAATAAATGAGGATATAAAGCTAGGGGGGTGCAAGGGTTGGGGAAATGCAGAAGATAGGGATAGGTGGAGAAAAGATGATTCGCTGTGGCGACCCCTAAAGGGGAAAACCCGGGAAAGAAGAAGAAGAAGAAGATCTTATTTAGATTAGGTTTTTTGGTTATTTATTTAAACTAAAATTTAAAAAAAAATGTTTTTAATAGAAATTAATATAGCTTAATTGGACATTTAGATATTTTTTAAATTTAATCATATATTATTTAAATTTGTAACCATATTGTATCATACTACACCATACTAACAGCCCTTTTTAACATTATGCCTTTTATAATATTTTTTTATAGTTTGCATTTTGTAAACTTACAAAAGTTTTCTAATGCACCACAGTCGACCAACAGTCGGTTTTAGAAACTGAACCCAGCACGTTTCAAGCTAACACATTATTAAGCTGCGTTTCTATATTTTGGACATTTTTAAAAAATATTTTATGTTTTTTTTTTTTTTAATTCCATGTCCAGTAAATTGATTCAGCATAAAATAGTTGTATTGAAAAAAAGTTATTGCAGTTGTAATTAGAATATTATTATACAATAATGAGAGGTTTTTAAATTTTCCCTGATGCATACATGTTTGGACTTACTGACAGTTATATTGTTATACGGATATTCATCTTAGAACTCTGTAGTAGCTCTGATGTCGAAAACTGACATTGAAGAAATTTCCCTATGACCTTAAAAAAACATTCAGAAATGAGATATGTTGTTAATAAATAAAATACCCGACTTTTCAGATCATATGTACTTTGTGCTGGGGGAAATTGGAGAGAGAGCATGGTGCAGTGCGGGGGTGTAATCAGTGCTTGAAGGTTGGTGGGTGCTGCTGGTCCATTTTTGGCTTTGTAGGCAAGCTTCAATCGTTTTTATTTGATGTGGTCAGCTAACAGGAAGCCAGTGGAGGGAGTAAAAGCAAGGGGGGTGGGGGTTGGTGAACTTGAAAACCAATCACACAGCTGTATTCTGGATCAGTTGCAGAGGCTTAATGGTGCTCAGAAGAAACCCTTTTGCAGAGTTGCAGAGGTTCAGAGTCGAAATAAAAAGGGGGACTAAACAAGCACCTGAGTGTCCTGTGTGGCTAGAAATGAATGAATTCTTCTGATATCCTGAAGGGGAAAAATCGATACGAGCCGGTCAGCTTAGAAACGTGAGAAAAAAAGGACAGTCCATTGTCTGTGGTTATCCCTGGGTTACATGCAGGTTAAATCAGCATGGACATCATCATTTTCTGCTCGAGTCATTAGATTTGTTCTGATAAAAATACAATGCTTATGTTAAAAGCTTTAAAATTCACATCTCTGTAGTATGAGGTTATTTTAATTGAGGTGTACGAGTTAAATGAGGTAGATTGTTGGTAAAAGGTGGAAGTAATATGTTTTTGATTATTTTGAGACTCTCACAGGTTTGCCCAGACAGGAGGCAGAGAAGAGAAGACAGGAGACAGCCTTGAGACAACACTGGTTATTTTTCTTTTTTTTCCCTTTTTCCCAGTGATTCTTATCTGTGCTGCTCAGCTTTCTCTCTCTCTCATGCTCCTTACCATGCCTCACCTCCACAACTAGATGTAATGCCACTGTAGCAAGTTGGTGTTTAATTGTTGTTAATTTGAGGGAAAATTAACAATTACTTTTGCAGGTTTTGTCAGTATTTCATAGAAAAATTGTCTGTTTTTATAAAAAAAATGTGGATAGAATGTGGAGAGCAGAATAAAATACACTGTAAAATAATTTTTAAAATATATAAAAAATGTCATGTGTTTAACAGTAAGAATAAAAAAAGAAAAAAACAGTTTGCAGTTAATCTGTTCATGTAAAAGGTTTGTTGATTGTTCAATTTATAATACTGCAATTATTATTTTTTGTACATAACTGCTTTTATCACAATAAACAGTGCTATCAAACTTACCGTAAATAGAGCAGCAGGCATTTTTTTACAATTTGCAATCTAAAATGTTCATTCAAAAAAATATAAAAATCAGTAAGTATTGTAGAAAGGAAATGCAAACTGGTTAACCAACACGCCTGTCTACCTGACCACAGCATTACTATCTTTTCCTCCATATTCAGAGTGGACGCAACTTGGTGCAATCACTTGTGAGAATGAACATAATAAAATCCCACACTGGGGCTTCACATGGTATCAGTTTATTTGGCTTTTACATTCATTCTATACACCAGATTATTATTAGTTCAGACTGTTGACTAGAATGTATTTACTTGTGAGAGGAAAACAGTGTAATTACATCTGTACAGTAGAGTTTCAACTGAAAGTATATTTCTAGCCTCTAATTGTACATAAAACTAATGAGAAATGCTTATAGTGTATTATAAGAAAGAGACATTTGAGACACATGAGTGCTGAACAAAAAAATAAAAACTTTATTGATCATTTAGAATAATAAAGTGTACAAAAAACAAGTCTTAGTATTTTTTTATACCACAACAAATAATCAAACTACAATTTTGTGCTTTAAATTTTTAATACATTTTATTAAAATTATTGTAGTATTTTTAGTAACATGAGTAATTCCTAATAATAAATAGATTAAAAACAAAAAGTTATTCTTAAAAAGGTTGATGTGATTTTGAAGGAAATGCTTATTTATCTTTTAGTGTTAATAAATGACGCATTGTTCTTGTTGAGAAATCGTTGTGGTATAAGCTGATTAACACACTCTTAACTAATGTGTGTGTGTGTGGGGGGGGGGGGGTGTTAGGGTTAGTAGCAGGGAAAGTAGTAATGCACTACTGGTGTGTTAGTGCTCTTTAATCTTAAAAACTTATTATATACATATTTACAACAATACATAAATATTTGCACTAATATACTTAACACTAAAATGCATAGCCTGCATAGGCTGAAATACTTACCATACATACTTACCACAGATACCACACACCTTATGTGGAGATGTCCATGAAGTCATCCGCCTCCTCCTCCAAAATTACATGGAGCCTTTTGCGAGGAGGAGCTTCTGCAATGTTGTGCTCTTCGTCTCTCCTCCTCCTCATCCCCGGGCCCACCGGAGAGGGAACATCACAGAGCCTCCGTCTGACGACTGGCCAAACACGGTGACGTTCATGTTGAAGTGCACACGGCGTCTAGACGCAGGAGGCATAGATGGTGGGCTCATTGAAGGGGCTGGCCTCTTCAAATGGGTCTCGATGTCGTGGAGGAGAGGGGGCTCCTGGAAGGTGGTGACCCCCCAAATAGGGGGACAGCCCCCCTCAGAGGGGGGGAGGGGCTCCTCAACAAAAGCCTCCCCGCTCCTCGCCTCCATCTCGCTCTTCCCCCTGCTGACCAGACCCGCTGTCATCATCCTCATAATCGCTGAGCTCGGTGCTGTAGTAGAGCTCGCTCTGGGGAAAAAAAGGCCCCAAAAGGCTCCCTCCGTCTCCCTGTGCCAAAAGATATGAACAGACCATGAGACACATCTGCACATCTTATAAAAAAGAAGCAGAAACCTTTATTGTAATAGCACACAATCTGTTTTTTTACGTCAGGAAAACCCTCCACTACACAGTCCTTTACACAGAAAGATTTACACAAGTTATATTAATGTAATCCTCCTATAACAGTGCATACATCCTCAGTATTTACCGATAAAAACCCACAGATCATACTGTCAACACTCCTTAAAATGGTTTAATAAATGCTTTAAAACTTAAAACTGTTTACAAGTTCATTTTCTGTCCACTTTATCACACAGATAGACGTATAATCAACAAATAATAAGCTATTCATGTTACTGTGAGAGTTTTAACTTGTTCAAAACATTCACTCTGTTAAAAACAAACACTGAACCTTTAGCATTAGCTAGGCTAACTAGCCGTCTAGCTAATCTTCGCTAATATTCCTCCTCGGCTTGACTTTAGTAAACTTTTAGCAAACATGTTAATTGTGCCAGCTATTTGTTTTAAAATATTCTACTCAGAGTAATTACTTGACTTTACACGACTTTATGCTCGCTAACTTTAGGATCATGAGCCGGTATGTAAAACGATTAGCCAAAATCTACCGAACACACCGTTTTTTCGAAAAAACCCACCCAACCTTATAAACCGATATTCCAGTTTTGTGTTTCCGCCTGTTTAGAGCTTTTTTTCACCACTTTTTTACTCACTAAAGCACTTGTTCCCTTTATGGAAAAGGGGGAAAAACGCAGTAACTCCCCCGTTCCGGGGGTCGTACACCCCCGCCCCATCCGGGCTCAGGCTCCGCATCCTGGAGCAGCATCGCGTCTTCGCCCCAGAAGTTCATCATCGCTGCAGAGTCGGTGTAGAAAAAATAATCCGAGGAGGGGGGAGTAGAAATCAGGTGCAAATAGAGGTGTAGGAATAATCGCAATGAAAAGGGTCCAAATCTTGCGACCTTCACATCCAAAGCACTTTTGGTTTTGAAATTAAACTTTCCCAAAGATTTAAACACAAACCCTCCCCATTACAGGTCACAGAGTTCTGTGACATTACTGACCTGGCTAATGGGCGCGCTGTTCAGGGCTGGACTCACACACACACTATCAACCAAAACATAACGACCACCTAGATCTGAACAAAAATATATATATATATATATATATATATATATATATATATATATATATATATATATTATATATATATAAAATATATATATCATCTCTCTCTCTCTCCATAGTGTATGTATATATATAAATATATACAAAACACACACACAAAGGTGCATCTCAGTAAATTAGAGTGTCGTAGAAAAAATTAACTTATTTCAGTAATTCTCGTGTATTAAATAAAAATTTAATGCACACATTTCTGAAGTTTGTTTAAGTTTTTTGGTTCTTTTAATTGTGATGATTTTGGCTCACATTTAACAAAAACCCACCAATTCACTAAACAAATTTAGAATATGGTGACATGCCAATCAGCTAATCAACTCCTCCAAAGGTTTCCCCGAGCCTTTTAAAATGGTCTCTCAGTTTGGTTCACTAGGCTACACAATCATGGGGGAAAACTGCTGACCTGACAGTTGTCCAGAAGGGCAATCATTGACACCCCCTTTACAAGGAGGGGGAAGCCACAAACGTTCATTGCCAAAAAAGCTGGCTGTTCACAGAGTGCTGTATCCAAGCATGTTAACAGAAAGTTGAGTGGAAGGAAAAAGTGTGGAAGAAAAAGATGCACAACCAACCGAGAGAAAACCCCAGCCTTATGAGGATTGTCAAGCAAAATCCATTCAAGAATTTGGGGTGAACTTCACAAGGAATGGACTGAGGCTGGGGGGGGCAAGGCATCAAGAGCCACCACACACAGACGTGTCAAGGAATTTGGCTACAGTTGTCGTATTCTTCTTGTTAAGCCACTCCTGAACCACAGACAACGTCAGAGGCCCTCTTACCCTTGGGGTAAGGAGAAGAAGAACTGGGGCTGTTGCCCAGTGGTCCAAAAATCCTCTTTTCAGATGAGAGCAAGTTTTGTATTTCATTTGGAAACCAAGGTCCTAGAGTCTGGAGGAAGGGTGGGGGGAAGCTCATAGCCCAAGTTGCTTGAAGTCCAGTGTTAAGTTTCCACAGTCTGTGATGATTTGGGGTGCAATGTCATCTGCTGGTGTTGGTCCCCTTGTGTTTTTTGAAAACCAAAGTCACTGCACCCGTTTACCAAGAAATTTTGGAGCACTTCATGATTCCTTCTGCTGACCAGCTTTTTGAAGATGCTGATTTCATTTTCCAGCAGGATTTGGCACTTTCCCACACTGCCAAAAGCACCAAAAGTTGGTTTTAAAAGACCATGGTGTTGGTGTGCTTGACTGGCCCCGCAAACTCACCAGACCTGAACCCCATAGAGAATCTATGGGGGGATTGTCAAGAGGAAAATGAGAAACAAGAGATCAAAAAATGCAGATGAGCTGAAGGGGCCCCTGTCAAAGAAACCTGGGCTTCCATACCACCTCAGCAGTGCCACAAACTGATCACCTCCATGCCACGCCCAATTGAGGCAAATGATTAAAGCATAAGGAGCCCCCCACCAAGTATTGAGTACATGTACAGTAAATGAACATACTTTCCAGAAGGCCAACAATTCACTAAAAATGTTTTTTTTTTTTTTGGTCTTATGAAGTATTCTAATTTGGGTTTAGAGAGTGAATTGGTGGGTTTTTGTTAAAAAGTGAGCCAAAATCATCACAATTAAAAGAAGTAAAGACTTAAACTACTTCAGTCTGTGTGCACTGAATTTATTTAATACACGAGTTTCACAATTTGAGTTGAATTACCGAAATAAATTAACTTTTCCACGACATTCTAATTTATTGAGATGTACCTGTGTGTGTGTATATATATATATATATTTTATATATATATATATATATATATATATATATATATATATATATATATATATATATATATATAGTCATGTTAAAAAATTAGGAACACCCCATTGAATATTCAGTTCTTTATTAAGAAATGTGAACATGTCAATTTCTGATCTTGTTTTAATTTGTACCTGTAGATGACAATGATGTAATTGCATGTAAACAACAAAATATCACTTTGTTTTCACTTATTAAACAAAAGAAATCAACAAAAATGTGTATTTATTATTATTTATTATTTAATTACCATGCATGATTGGTTCATCGTCTGACCCCACAGAACTTGATCAGGCGACTGATTACCTGGAGTCAGTGTTCCGCAACATGCTAGATAATGTAGCTCCACTTAAAAGGAAAATAATTAAAAGAAGAAACTAGCACCCTGGTACAATGACCACACACAAGCTTTAAAACAATCAGCTAGGAAACTTTGAACGCAAATGGCGTCAAACTAAAAATTTTCAGTATTTCAGTTATTGTGGAAGGAAAGCCTTCTGAGCTACAAAAAATTTTCTTAGTACTGCTAGATCAGCGTACCTCTCTGCCCTAATCAAAGATAACAAAAACGATCCTAAAATTTTTTTTTACTACTATAGCAAAACTAACTAGGAGTTTAAAAACCCCTGTAGAAAAGCACACACCTTCTATATGCAGCAGCAATGACTTCATGAATTTTTTTCAATGGAAAAATTTATCAGGTAAAAAATTCAGACTATTCATTTAAAACCAAATTATTTGATAGATAATCCTTTAGATAATATAACTATTTCTGATCAGAACGTATCATGCTTTACTCCCCTTCAAGAGCCTGATCTAGTTTCCCTAATTTCATCTTCAAAACTTTCAACCTGCATTCTAGATCCTTTACTTAAACAGATATTTCCAGTAGCTACCGAACCCCTCCTAAAAATTATAAATTCTTCCCTTAGCACCAGCTATGTGCCCCAAGTCAAATTTTAAAATAGCAGTTATCAAACCCCTGATTAAAAACCTGTTTGTATAAAAAAACCTGTTTGTATATGATAGTGTTTTTTTTTTAAATTTAAAATCTGTGTGTTAGCTGAGGGCAAAAGAGCAAGAAGCCCTCATACCAGCCATTGACCGCGCAGAAGCTAAATAAAATCTGAGAATGGAATGTGACCTTGAACATGAAGGGAAAACGTCCCGATAGTAACCAGTGTGGGTGAAACTCAAACACACACACATACACTTTAGGGGTACATAAAGGAGAGCTGAAACACTAGAATTTGCCTCTTTGCTGTGTAGATTTTGCACTGTATTGAAGACGCCCCCTTTTTCTGCAGCAGAAGCAAAATAAAATTCCTTTCTTAAGTTCTTTGCTTTTACCCTCACCTCTGAGTCTGTGTGAATTTTTCATCTTTACAGTTTTAGTACAAATTTTCCACCACAAACATTAGACAGTGGATGCTTACTAACTTCCTCCTGCTTAACTCTGACAAGACAGAGGTGCTTGTACTAGGACCACGTGCAGCTAGAAGTAAGCTTTCTGATTACAGAGTAACTGTGGGGTGGTCTTTCTGTTTCATCATGTCCAGCACTAAAAGATCTTGGTGTGATTATTGACTCTGGTCTTTCATTTGAAGCTCATGTAGATAATATCACTCGTGTAATATGATGTCACTTCATGATGCAGAAAAAAATATTCATGCTTTTGTTATCTCTAGGTTGGATTATTGTAATGCCTTACTGTCTGGATGTTCCAGTAGGAGCATAAACTAGCTCCAGTTAGTCCAGAGCAGAGCAGCTGGAGCTGTTCGGGATACAGACACAGTCTCAATGTTTAAGTCTAGGCTGAAGACACATTTTTTTAGTCAAGCTTTCAATGTATAGTTTTTCTTAGGTAAAAAGGGGCAGATCTGGAAGGTTCATGGGCATAAAGTGTTTGGTGTACTGGGATTTTTTGGATGCTTTTCGCCTTTTCCACTCTCAAAAGTCACTCAGGGGTTTTCTGACTGTGAAGTGGTTGGACGCTTTATGTCCTGGGAAGCCTTCATGTCTGTGACCTTCTGGCTCTCCCCTTTTTGTTATGCTGTCATAGCTAGTTCTGCTGGAGTCCCTGCCTGCACTTTACACATAAGCTACATTGTCTTCAAACATTTACACGATCACAAGCATACTTAATATCTTCCTCTCTGTCCCTTTTTCTGTCGAGCTATACGTCCCACTCCCGAGCTCCCAGTGTTCTGAGTTTCCAGCGTGACCACTGGCCCTATCTCTGGTCGGAGTCTCGTCGCTTGGTGCTGCTCACTGATGGGTGTGGATGGATCTGTGTGGACAGACTGTGACCAGGAGACAGCCATGGACAGAGCCACACTTGGAGACTATAACACCGTCACAGATCTGCTGTTATATCTGTCAGCTTAATCAACTCAGAAACTACATTGACCTAATACTTCCTCATGGGCCTTTGGTTGCTGTTGTAGAAAGGACACTTTACATTTACATTATTTACTGTCCAGTGTCACCCAAATGAGGGGTGGGTTCTCTTCTGAGTCTGGTTCCTCTCAAAGTTTTTTCCTCATATCATCACAGGGAGTTTTTCCTTGCCATTGTCACCACAGGTTTGTTCATTAGGGATAAAAGAGTAACTTTAATTTAACATTTTTTTCCTTCTCTGTTTCTATACTTCTGTAAAAACTGCTTTGAGAAGCCGCTCTACAGATTCAGCAGAAAAAAAAAATTCAAATTCAATTCAATTTATTTGTTTTAGCGCTTTTAACAATGGACACATCTGACTGTCCCGCTCTAGTACTTACTATTTTCTACAGACCCTGTCTTAATATAAAGGTCCTTTTTCTTTTATAGTGCCCATACACAAATATCACACACACACACACACACACACACACACACACACAAACAAATTTATCATTTCAACATCTACATGGTAAAGTGTTTCATCAGGTTTTTAAAGTGTTACTATCTTAAGTATAAAATAAATCTTAACAGGAAAAACCCAATTGTTCTCCTGCTATTTTACAGCCCCATGTTCCCCCTTTCACTCCTTGATTTAGAATAATGTTAATTATATCTGTATCATGATTATTTCTCAGACCCCTTTTATTAACACACAGGATTAAGCAGGTTTTAGTGTTATAAAGACATACACCAAGGTGCTAGTTTATCAGGTACAAACTGCTAACTGATCTATTTATGGGTCTATAATTGCTGTACACTCATATCAGCACCACATACACTGACCAGGCATAACATTATGACCACCTGCCAAATATTGTGTTGGTCCCCCTTTTGCTGCCAAAACAGCCCTGACCCATCATGCACTGTGTATTCTGACACCTTTCTATCAGAACCAGCATTAACTTCTTAAGCAATTTGAGCAACAGTAACTCCGCTTTGACCGATGAGCTACAGAAAGTAAGTGTGCAATTAATACAACAGGTGAAGATGATAAACTGACAACTTTATATAAATTAATCTGTTAAAGACATCAAAACAACTGCTTAACAAATGTTTTGATTTGTAAGAAACAATCCTGTATATCCTTCAGTTACTAAACATATTAAAATCAGCTGTCCTCCTTGGTCTTGCTGAAGAAACCCAGCTGTTTGGTGTTCACATCTTGAAGTTGCTCTAGCTGTCTCTGGGCTCGTCGACACAAATATTCTATATGCATCACATCTGTCTTTTGGGGTGGCGGCGTTTGTGCGAAATTCCTCCTTTTTTTCTGGGTAAAAAAAACCCCGGTTTGTCCCGTCCCCGCACGCAGGAACTGTCGGTACAGAGATAACACCTGTTTCTGGAGTTTACTTTTGATGTACCATAGTGGAGATGGAGGGAGTATGAAAAGAGAAACCTGCAGAAAACAGAGAAGACTAAGCTTGTATACATGAGCTTATGTTTCTATACTTCTGTAAAGCTGCTTTGAGACAATGTCCATTGTTTTAAAAAAACTATACCAAAACTGAGTTTAAATATTATTATTATCATTTTTATCTTATCAAGCTTTCATATGTTGTTCCCACAATGAAGACAAATGTTTACACACACTGTATCTGACTAAAAAAAACTCCTGGTTCTGATCAAGTTTAAGTGTGATACTGTGGTAAATAATACTGTGTGCTGTTAAAGGCAAATAATCATATGGTTGAGAAATTACTGAAAAACCCCCCAGAAAATGTTCCTAAATCTGCAATATACCCAAGTGTTTTATGTTATTCCTTTTAAGCATAAAAACCTCGCTGTACTGAAGGCTTTCCTGTGTCAAAAAAATTACATTTACAGCATGACATTACGACCGTCATTTCTAGAAGAACACAAGGTTATCCAGAGGAACCTTAATTTTTAAGAGTT
>JAUCMX010000082.1:0-32271 GCA_033459395.1 Hemibagrus guttatus | reverse complement strand
ATCCGCCCGCAACAAAAACATCACAGAGCATTAATTTTATCCCCCCTCCCAAGAAAACCCAGACAGTAGAACGACAAAACAAACAAAAGCCAAAACAAAACAAAACAAAACAAAACAAAAAAGAGGCTGAGGGAAAACTAACCAAAAGGAAGCCCACCCCCAACCAAACTAAAGCCCATAAACAAAAACCCCTCGCTACCCCTGTCCCTCTCGGTCTGCCTGGGGCCACCATGGTGCCCCCACCACCGTCACCCCCGAAAAACCACCCCCCATTACCCCCCCGACTCCTGCCCTCACGAAACCTTCCCCTCCTCCCCCTACCTGCCTCACCTTCCCGAGCCTGGCCCGAAACACGTGGAACAGGTCGACCTGGTGGACGCGCGGAGTCTGGCTCCGGATGCATTCGCACCTCGCGCCCCATAGAACGCACTTCGCCACAGAGACGGTTTGCCACAACGGGTTGGCCGTCTCCGGTCCCATGCGCTTCAGTCCCCTGCCGTACAACACAAGGTCGCGATCTATGCCCGCGCCCTCTTCGGCTGACCACCACTCTGAGACCCGCCTCCAGAATCGTGCCGCGACGGGACACGACCACAGGGCGTGCTCGACCGTCTCCCCGCCCCCGCATCCGATCGGACACAGGGGCGTGGGGCTGATGCCGTGCCGGTAGAGCCGCTCCCTGACAGGGAGGCGTCTCAGAGCCCCCAGCCAGTGCAGGTCTTTACTGGCCCCGTCCAACCAGGTGGGCTGCATAGCCGCCCACTCGACCCCTGGCATTTGGGGGTGGGTCTGGCCCAATTGTGCCGCCGAGCAGTCCCTCCATCTTTTATACAATTTCCGGTGGTCCAGCACCAGGCCGTCCACCAGACACCAGGGGTGGCCGCGAATAAACTCGACCACCTTCTGGTAGTGCCACGGGCGGTCAGTGGACCACGGCGAGGTCCCCTTCCAAGGGATCACTGCCCGCAACGCAAAGCCGATCCAGAACCTTGCGAACAGTGACGCCATGTGGCCCTCAGTTCCCCTGACTAGCTTGGTCAGGAAGGCCACATGCATCGCCATGGTCTTAAGGGGGATACACGCCACTCCCCTTCCCCCTTTCTCCCGCTCTGTGCACATCGTTGTGTGGGAGACCTGCTCACTCCCCCCCCCCAAATGAACGTGAACAGGGCGCGTTCCAGGCGCCTCCCCGTCACGAACGGGATAGGGAAGACCAAGGCCAGATGATTAAGGCCCGCGAGCAGGTCCAAGCATGCCGCAACTACCCTTCCGGTGAGGGAGAGGTCCCTCTTGCACCAGCTTTCGGCTCTGGCTTTCAATTTGCTCAGGGCGATGCCCCAGTTCTTCTGGGCGCTGTCCTCTCTCCAGAAGACAACACCCAGGATCTTGAGACCATCCTGGCACAGGGCGAACCCCCCCAGGACGTCCGATCTACCGGCCCACGCCCCTGCGTACAGGACCGCGGACTTACTGCGGTTGATGCGGGCCCCCGTGGCGTCTCCAGGATACCGCTCACCGCTCGGAAGTCCTCGTCCCGGCCAAGGAACAAAGTCGCATCGTCAGCGTACACTGACACCTTGGCCCTCGTTCCTCCTGCGCCAGGGATATGGAGTCCCTGGAAAGCAGGTTCCCTTCTCAGCCGCTCCGCCAAAGGCTCCAGGTACAAGACATAGAGCAGTGGCGATAACGGGCAACCCTGCCTCACCCCTCCTCGTTGCTCGATCAGCCCGGAGCAGTGCCCGTTCACGATAACACGGCTGACCGCCCCTGCATACAGCAGTCGGACCATGGCGACGAAGCCCGGACCAAAGCCCATTCGGCGCAACAGCGCGAACAGAAACGCGTGCGAGACGCGATCAAAAGCCTTTTCCTGGTCCAGCCTCAGGAGCGCCAGTGGCACCCGGCGCTGATCAGCCCACGCCAACGCGTCTCTGACCAGCGCCAGGTTCATGCCGCACATCCGTCCGGGAACCCCACAGGTCTGATCTGGGTGAACGACCCGGGCCATCACCTCTCTCAGACGCAGGGCCATGAGCTTGGCCAGGATCTTATAATCGACCGTCAACAAAGTGATCGGTCTCCAATTGGCCAACTCGGTCCTGCCGCCTTTCTTGTACAGGAGGGTGATGTACCCCAACAGTGCCGAAGGAGGCAAAGCCCCAAAACTTACAGCCTCTCTATAGACGGCCAGCAGATCCGGACCCACCACTGGCCAGAACGTGCGAAACCATTCTGCCGGCAGGCCGTCTCCGCCAGGCGCAACGCCCGTCTTTAGGGAGAGCATGGCTCGCTCCACCTCCTCCAGAGAGATCTCCCTCTCCAGGTCTGGAACACTTTCCTCCGGCATCCTGCCGGCCACAGCGTCCAGAAAGACCGCCGCGCAGTCGTCCTCTGTCTGTCTTACCCCGAAGAGGTCGCTGTAGAAGGACCTAGCCACTTCTAACATATCTCCGGGTGACGTCACCACATCGGGGCCCGACCTCAGGCCCTCAATGTACGACCTACGCTGGCGGCTTTGCACGCTACTAAAAAAGTAACGTGTCGGGCGCTCGTCCTGCTCCAGCGCCTCCCTACCCGCCTGGACAAAGTGGCTGCGGGCCTCAGCCTCGTAGTGGGCTCGTAGAGCCTCACTAGCGTCTCTGAGTCGCCCATAATCGCCGGCTTTCCAGGCCTCACACAGCTCCCTGGACCCTCGGCCCCTTCCCTCCTCCTCCTCGCCATCTCCTGTCCCCACCAGTGGCACAGGATGGCGACCCGCCTCTTGAGGTTCTCCCACCACTCGATCTGGGTGGTGTAGAGGCCTCTTAGACGCCTCCACCCGGCGTAGAGGTGGCGAAACACTTTACAGAAGGAGGGGTCCTGCAACATGGTCGTATTCAACCGCCAGAAACCCCTTCCTCTCTGTCCCACCTCTAGCTCAATGCCCCCGACCACCATACAGTGGTCAGAGCCCCAAAAGGGCCTCAAGGAGCACGACTGCACCCGAGCCCCTTCCGCCACAAACAGGAAGTCGAGCCGCGCGGTGTCACCCCTGGAATTCCTCCAGGTATGGCCCGAGGCCTGCGGCTCGACGCTCCTGTACACGTCCACCAGACCTGCCCCAGCCACGACCTGGGCCAGCTCCCCTCCCCCTTCCGCCTCTACATCCACATTAAAATCCCCCCCCACCAACAGCAGCCTGTTGGTGGAGAGGAGCGGCTCTAAGAGGCGAAAGAACCCGCGCCTCTGCCCGACCCTGCACGGTGCGTAGACGGCTATGGCTCGGAAGCTTAAGCCCCTGAACGTGCCGTCTACGCACAACACCCTCCCCGGCACTACCGAAACTGCAGCCTCTATGGCCCAGTCATACGAGTTAAAAAGTATTCCCACCCCATCTGCCCTCCCATCCCCTACCCCCCAAACTGATGGCCCGCTACGCCACCCTTCTGAAAAACCCTTCCCCTCAGCCTCAGAACGCAAGTGGCATTCCTGGAGGAATACCACATCAAAAGAAAAGGAACTCAAAGACAAAAATACTGCTACCCTTTTCAGGGGCTGCCCCATTCCCCTCACATTGAGGGTACCCACCTGCAGTGACATCAATCCAAAAAACAAACAACCCACAGCCAGCCCAAAACAAAAGACCCCAACAAACCAGAGAACATTCCCAACCAAAAGTTTCCCCCCTTTCCCCAAACCCGTACCCCCCCACCACTCCCCAGTCCCCGTTCAAGACCCTCATTAGCACACCACCAGCCCCCCTGCTGTCCCACTAACTTATAGTTCCTCATTGTCTTTCTCTTTGTTCGCACCTCGCCCCGAAGAGCGACGTGCCCTCCTAGCCGTCACCCGAGTCCACCCGACCTCCTCCATTATCCCCTCCTCCTGCAACTTTTGGTCTGCCCCCGGGCGATCACTCACCAGACCAGAAGGCCGTTTGCCTCCCGCTTCACCCTCGGTGCCTTCGGTTTCCTCCATGCTCCCGGCATCGTCCACTGCGCAGAGATCAAACTCTCTGCCTTCCTCAAGCCGGGACCTCTTTTGCCCCCTTTCCACTGCTGCCGTGCCTGCCACAGTGGCCGAAGCACACCCAGGGGGCTCAAGGGGCTCCTGGGGAGGTGCTGGGCCGGGGCTCCCGCTTGTCAGGCTGTCCGTAAACTCCATCACGGCCCAGTCTGGGTGGACTGGGCTGGGAGCCGCTTCCACGCCCTCGAGGGCCTCCGCCCAATCCACGGGGGTCCAGGTGCTCTGTGTGTCACCGAAGCCCCCGCTGGCCTCCCCTCCTGTTGTCGTCGGTTCCGTACTCTGCCCCTCAGCCGGCTGGGACTCCAAACGCGGGTCCCCCTCTGCTCCCGCCAACTCGGTGGGCGGGGGTTGTTGCTCCTCTGGATGGTCAGCTGCCTCCTCCGCCGATACCCCTGCCTCCCCGACTGCCTCGGGCTCATGTGCCGTGCCCGATCCCGGTGCCAGTCCCTCCTGCTGCTGTCTGGGCGGCGCCGCCACAGCCTCAAGGCCCTCAGCGAAGAGGTCCGCGAAAGTACCCTTCCGTGAAGGGCAGTGGCGGAAAAGATGGTCCTCGCTCCCGCACAGGCTGCAGGTCCTCGGCGCTCCGCATTCTGCTGTGGCATGGTCCTCCCCTCCACATCTACGACACCTCCTCCCACTGCACTTCTCCTTGGTGTGGCCGAGGGCCCCGCACCGCCGGCAGTAAAGTGGCTGGCCGGGATAGTGAAGGAACCCCCGGTGAGGCCCGATGGAGAAGCCGCCTGGCGGATGGAGCAGGCCACCAGGAGCCGAAGGATCAACCCTCAGCTTCGCAAGGAATCTCCTCTTGCCGTTCCATATCCCGAAGCGGCCCCGGACTCTCTCCCCAGACGACACCGACGAGCAGAATCGTTGGAGAAAGATCCTGATGTCCTCGTCTGCGACGAACGGGTTGTAGAGATGGACCGTGATCGGAACCTCGTCCATCGCAAACAGAGGAACCAGACGCAGCCCACGGAGCACTTCCTCCCCCGGCGATCTGGAGCACAAGTCGAAGAAAGCCGAGCAATCTGCGAAGGCGGTGAAGGTCACGTCCATAAACCCAGTGGCAGTGAAATCCTGCAAGCAGAAGAGCTTGGAGGCAGGAACCTTGCAAAGGTCCCGCAGCACCCGAATCACCAGCCAGTCCCATGCAAAACGTTTCCTGACGTCTGTTGGAGCATCCCTCCGCAGTTCCACCCGGACCGAAAATCGAAGCCGCACCACAGGGGCCGGCCGGACGTCGCTCTCTCTCTCCATGGCTACACTTTATCTTAGCCAAAAGGCCGAGAAGCGATAGCCTGTTATTCCCTTCGCTAGACGGACAGGCCGAGGCCATGCCTTTCCAGACACATGGAAGGTCACATGACAGAATAAGGCCGACCCCCTGGACACTCTGACGTTGAACCATTTACAGTTGGATGAGATTAAGTCCAGCCCCTTTGTTTGGTTGAGTGGAAAATGGCTGTGGAACAGCTGAACAATGGCTGTAGAACAGCTGACAGTGATGAGCACAGTTTGGTGACAATAGGCTAGGGAAAAGTGTGGGTTGATGGAAAAGTTGTCATGTCGGAGAGAAGTAAGTAAGTAAGTAGAAAGTAAGTAAGTAGTAAGTAAGTAAAAAGGTAAGTAGTAAGTAAGTAATAAACTAAGTAGTAAGTAAGTAAGTAAGTAAGTAAGTAGTAAGTATGTAATTAAGTAGTAAGTAAGTAATAAAGTAAGTAGTAAGTTAGGTACTCTGAATGTTGGTACTATGACAGGGAAAGGTAGAGAGCTGGCTGATATGATGGAGAGAAGGAAGGTCGAAATATTGTGTGTACAGGAGACCAAGGGTAGCAAGGCTTGTAGTATAGGAGCAGGATTCAAGCTGTTTTATTATGGTGTGGATAGTAAGAGAAATGGGATAGGTGTGGTCCTGAAGGAGGAGTTTGTGAGGAATGTTCTGGAGGTGAAGAGAGTGTCAGACAGGGTGATGAGTCTGAAGTTAGAGATTGAAGGGGTGATGTTGAATGTTGTTAGTGGTTATGCCCCACAGGTAGGTTGTGAGTTAGAGGAAAAAGAGAGATTCTGGAGTGAATTAGATGAGGTGATGGAGAGTATTCCCACGGGTGAGAGAGTGGTGATAGGAGTGGATTTTAATGGACATGTTGGTGGACCAGAGGTTTGTGCTGGAGGGAAGAGGAATGAAAGTCAGTCGTAGTAAGACTGAGTACATGTGTGAATGAAAGGGAGGGAAGTGGAACAGTAAGGTTACAGGGTGAAGAGGTGAAAAAGGTACAGGAGTTTAAGTACTTGGGGTCAACAGTCCAGAGTAATGGAGTGTGTGGGAAAGAGGTAAAGAAGCGAGTGCAGGCAGGTTGGAATGGGTGGAGAAAGGTGTCGGGAGTTCTGTGTGATAGGAAAATATCAGCGAGAATCAAGGGGAAGGTGTACAGGACAGTGGTGAGACCGGCTGTATGGTATGGTTTAGAGACAATGTCAATGAGTAAGAGACCAGAGTCAGAGCTAGAGGTAGCAGAGCTGAAGATGTTGAGGTTCTCTTTGGGAGTGACAAGATTGGACAGGATTAGGAACGAGTACATCAGAGGGACAGCTCATGTTGGACGTTTGGGGGACAAAGTTAGGGAGGCCAGATTAAGATGGTTTGGACATGTTCAGAGGAAGGAGAGTGAGTATAATAGTAAGAGAATGTTGGACATGGAGCTGCCAGGCAGGAGGCAAAGAGGAAGGCCAAAGAGCAGGTATATGGATGGAATTAATGAGGATATGAAGCTAGTGGGTGCAAGTGTTGAGGATGCAGAAGATAGGGATAGGTGGAGAGAGATGATTCGCTGTGGAAACCCCTGAAGGGAAAAGCCGAAAGAAGAAGAAGAAGAAGAAGACACTAGATAGGCATATAGATATACTGAAAATAAAAGATAAAAAGAATAAAGCCCAAGGATGGAAATGTTATTGTACACAACACTGAGACTGTCACAGGACCTGAGTACTAATAGTAGCTGGTAATCTGGTAAGCTTTCTCTGGCAGTTGTATGCTTTTTCTGTAATTGTTATTCCTTAGGGTTCTGTTTGTTCTGCATGTTATTTCAGACCATTACAGAGCCAAGAGCTGACATCACAAGCCTTAGACCACTCAGCCATCCTAACACATTAAGCCTCCATAGATTGTCAAGCTCAGTAGCTGAACTAATACCATTTAAACAATATCTAATCAGCTTGACAGGTCCTCTGTTAAAGTGCAGGATTCTGTATAGGTTTTGTAGTACCACAGAAACTAAACTACACTATTCCAATACTCAACTGTTTTATTTGTTAATACTGATAAAGCAAGTGTTGTAGTCAGAAATTAGACTGCTAATCTTTGTTACTTAATCAGCTGTTCAGCTGGTCAGGTTACACTCTACAGTGGTGGTTAATGGCTCATATAATGTAGGAGCCATTTTTTGTATTGTACATATTTTGTTGTCCACTGCTTGGCACTAAACCATAGTATGACTAAAGCTCCTGTGTAATGAGTCAGGTGACTTTCGTAATGGGGAAGCACATGGTTTTTGACCGTGCTAAAGGGTTATTTGCTAGGATGTGGATTATGCAGTATGTGGATATGTGCTGTGTTTTCATGATATGAACTTTATGTACACATGTTGACGAAGGAAGGAGAAGCAAAGATTGAGGCTTTGTTTATTCACTTGAACAAAATAAAGACATTCTGCTTGGATCCACGTTAGTATGCGTTAAATACGTGCTCACTCCTGTTAGCGGCGACAACGGCTTAATGGAGGTCCGTAATAATACCGTAATAAGAATAACACCTGGCAAGACTCCAGGTTCGACTCCTTTTAGCCCAGTCCAAAGGTGTGCAACAGACTCCAGCGACTGAATTTCCGGCAGAGTACTCGTAATCTCTGAAATGCGTAGTCCTGTACTGGCTTACTGCAACAGGTCTACTACCTCATGCTTCGTCCAGCGGCTGATCTACCCCTAGAGTCACAGCTCGAGTAGCTGAATGCTCGGAGAGCCGTGGACGCTGACCACTTTGTGCTCTGCAATGCAGAGTTCCCATGCAAAGTTCTGGACAGTACCACTTGCTGACGGCAACGGAACTCAAGCTGCTTGCCGGCCGAGTGAAACGGCCGACTTCAGCTCTACCGGGACTCCTCCTGGTTTCCCCTCCCCATTCGAAGCCCCCCTCTTCAGAGGTGGCCTTTACAGCAGGCATGTGTCCCATATGGTCTAGCGGTCAGGAGTCCTGATTTTCACCCAGGCGGCCGGGATTTGACTCCCGGTATGGGAATGTGGCTTTATTGGATTGCCGGTAGAACTGGCAAAGACACTATTACTCTGAAATGTTCATATGAGACAAGCAGTGAATACATTTATCTTTACTGGTACAAACAATATCCTAACAGCGCACCACAGGTTTTACTGTATAAACGCACAAGGTCATATGCAGGTGCTGGTGCACTCCTGATGATCATCGTTTAGAGACAGAAGCATCCTCAGACTCTACTGAGCTTACTATCAGAGACCTAAAGCTCTCAGATTCTGCACTCTATCACTGTGCTCTTAGAGCAGCAGCACAGTGATACAGTGTCAGTGAAAGGCTTTACAAAAACATAACAATGGCACATACGAAGAATCTGAAACCACAACAAAGACACTCCATTTACCAACCTGTTATCAGTTAATCACAGACATTTCTGCTAACATATGCAGCTGAAAGAAGTACAGACTTAAAATATTATTTTTTATTTTATTTTATAGTTTTATTTGTATAGTGCTTTAATAATAAACATTGTCTCAAAGCGGTTTTATATGAATATAAATATTCAGAACAAAAATGCTAAAGTTTCAAATTTATATATATTTATGAACAAGCTAACAACAGCAGATAATTAATCGTGCACTAATACCTGAATTAATTCTTACTTAAATTTAAACTAATGATGAGTTAAGGCATGTACTAATCCCAAACTAATGAAGCGCTAACCTTAACTACAACAATCTTATGGAGTGGAATGTGGACTGTGAAGGATCATATCATTGGTCAGACGTACTGAATGAACACGCCTCTTACTTTGAGTCTGATGGTAGAGGAACTATTGATTCTGATCAAACTGCTTCATGTTGTTTGTGAATGAAATGATTGAACTAGGAGAATGAAGAAGGATTTGCTGACATGCTGATGTTGTTTGTTCAGATCGTCACCCTTTCAACAAGAAGAGAGAGGGCAGAAAATGTGTAGCACTAATACAATCTGCTGTACACAAAGGTGTAAAAATGACAGATGACTATATTTGAGAAAATTGTTGCACTGAAAACTATTTTAAACACTAATGTAAAAATGTTTATTTTTTCCAATTTACATTCGTATCACTTGATCACCACTCTCTCACTGACTGAAATTTCTGAAAATAAATACCAGACCTGGACATGCTGATTTGAATAAATCCTAATATTAAGGCTTGACTCTTGAAAACTTGCCATTTTTAAATGAATGTATTGAGAGACTGAAACGTTAACTGGTGTAATGATGTAACTTACTGAAAGAGTCACTGAGAACTTCAGTAAATGAATCTGAGCGAATCTTTTTGTTGAGCGGAATCCAAAGATCCCACAATAACTGTTTTTATAATGAAGGATTCATCAATACACATACATTTTAAAACATTTCATTTTTATATTTTATTTGCCTTTTATCCTGTTGAATAAACTACTACATAGAAGCAGAAACTGCAGTAAAATAAAGCAAACCAAAACTAGATTCGGAAATACTTAGGCGATGCTAAGCCAGGCTAGGCGATGCTGAGCCAGGGTAGGCGATGCTAAGCGAGGCTAGGCCAGGCAAACAAATGTGCGTCAAACAGAAGCTAGGCAATTACAGGGTAAGACAAAGGAGCTTAACTCGTGTAGCAAATTATTGCATCACTACTCACTTAACACAAAACAGGTGAACCAACTGAACAGGGGAAATGAACATACAACCAAAATAGAGTTCAACTCTAATGTGCAGCGCTGTCCTCTGGTGGGCTAGCAAGGGAATATCCCAGATATCCATGATACTACTCATATGCTGCATTTTAAGTTGGGTGTGCTATTATTATTTTTTAAACCATTGTAGTATAACACAGGATAACAATCTTATAGAACTCTGGTTTTAAATGTTAATAAATAACAGCATCTGCTAAATAAATGAATGTTATAGTATTAATTCCACCCTTGTGTACAAAGGAGCAGAGCCCTGGACCCGAGTCACCCAGAACACATACTAGTACTACAGTGGGATTGGAAGAGAAATGAATGGAGAAAGATGCAAAATGGGTTGAGATGAAATTACTAGTGTTTATTATTAGTGTGTACTTCTATGTTCAATAAAGAGGATCAGAGTAAATGATGAAAGTCATCCAGAGTCATCCAGTGTTGTTTGTGTGTGCAGCTGCATATGGCAAGAATCTTTCAGCAACATTAGTGACACTGTCATGTGAGTGATGCTGTGGGGCGGAGCTTCATGAATCCTGATGATGTTAACATATCAGTGTACAGAAAGAATAGTTTCCTTCAGCTAAGACCATTCACCATGTTCACTGTTATATTCATGTGTCTGTGGCTTTCACTGGGTGAGTAAACATTTTTATTATTGCAAAAATACTATGTTCTGAATTAGACATGAACACACGTGTTTATAAAAAGTAGTAAATTGTGAGTATGATTTGTTTAACACCTTATTATTCCTTATCATTTAAAAAAACCCAATAAAAAACAATACACTCTTCTCTATGACAGGTGACTGCATGGCAGATTCCATAGAGACACTTTTCACTCATAAAGTTGTTGATAAAGGTGATGATGTTACTCTGTCCTGCAAATATGAAGCAAGTGCTACAACAAACAAATACCTGCACTGGTACAGGCAATATCCCAAATCTAATCCTGAGTTCCTTCTTTATATTTACCAAAGTGGAGATCCAAAATCTGAAAGTCCCCCAAGAATGTCTGCTAATGTTAAAGATAAACAAGTGGATCTGATCATCTCCTCTGCTGCTGTATCAGACTCTGCTCTATACTACTGGGCTCTGCAGCCCACAGTGACAGGAAATCCAGCTGCACTGTACAAGAACTGTGGCACAGTTTTGTTATACTCAAGACAGTTTTGCTGATGAATTAGAAAAATCACACATTCACACACTCCTAGAGGCAATATGTAATTAAATTAGAAGTGCAAAAAGACATTGAACTATATATACTATCTAAGACCATTTGCTCAGATCAGCATTGAGGTAATTAGGAAATTCTAAAACTAATGTATGAGTTTTAGACTTGGCAGAATATAAGAATTAGACCTGCTCAATGCTGCTTGTTGATGTCTCCTTTCCAACAGAATGGAGTTAGTAAAATTATTGCAATAGTAGTCAACTGAAAAGTTTAGCATGAGCCCATAGAACAGGAAGACATACATTTGCAGGGTACAGTGAAACTGCATCAGTGCACAACATCCCTAACAAGCGATGATTCTCACTTTGGATGTGAGAGGTCCAAATCCTGGATGAGCCCTTCCTTTCTCATTAACTCGTTGTTTCACAAGACTTGGCTTTTTCTCATCATGTCATCTGAGATTCATGATGTATTTGGCCTAATGCCAAGAACTGCTTACTTGGTTCACACTTGGCTGCTGGGTTCCTGAGGGTTCCAAAAAGGTTCTAATCCCACAGGAGCCCTCTCTTTATTGTTAACTTGACTTTGTTTAACCAAGTTCCTTTTGCTCAGACCCCAGTCCATATGAACAGGAAGGCAGAACAGTTGCAGAGTACATTAAACATACATCAGCGCACAGCAAGCCAGATAAGGACAACCTGGCTCGTTGGTCTAGGGGTATGATTCTCGCTTAGGGTGCGAGAGGTCCCGGGTTCAACTCCCTGACGAGCCCTGCATTTACATGGAATGGGCTGGTTGCTTGGAAGCTTATGTTTCCAAGGAGTTACAGGAGCAGAGCTGCTGTTCATAATATTAGCAGGCACTAGATGATAATGTGCATTTAATCAGATGTACTGGAGCACAAGATTATGGGATGTATTAAGTGTATGCCTGGCTAAAGAGATATGTCTTTAGTCTATGTTTGAACTGGGAGACTCTGTGCCTGAGCCCCGAACTCTGTCAGGAAGGCTATTCCAAAGTTTAGGAGCTAAATACGAAAACTCTCTACCCCCTTTTGTAGACTTTGATATTCTGGGAACTACCAGAATTTTCAGATCTTATGGAGCGTGGTGGATTGTGACATGTTAGAAGACTGGCTACATACGTGGGAGCTAAACCATTTAGAGCCTTGTACGTAAGTAGTGATAGTTTATAATCAATTCTAAACTTAATATTTTAAGTTTAGCTTAACTTAATAAGAAAAACATATTTTCTTGACCTAGTAAGAACTCTGGTGGCTGCATCCTGGACTAACTGTAGCTTGTTTATTAAATACGCAGGACAACCACCTAGTAATGCATTACAATAGTCCAGTCTGGAGGTCATGAATGCATGAACTAGCTTTTCTGCATCAGATACAGATAAAAAGTTTCTCAGCTTGGCGATATTTCTAATGTGAAAGAAGGCTGTTTTAGTAATATTGGAAATATGATTTTTCAAAAGACAAGTTGCTGTCTAATATTACATTTGTTAAGGTTTTTTCCTTCAGTAAACACAAGATGGCGCAGTCACTTATCTTATTGTGGGTCAAGTACTAGAGCACCAGACAACCTGCTTACATTCTCTGAGATGATGATGCTACTTTTCACAGTAAAACCTTTGTGACATAGAGTATACTTGTTCTTCTATCATACATACTGCTGATATAATATCCTAACCCCTGCCCTGGTTTCTCTTAGTACCTAAGCTAATTTCAGAGATAGCATTCTGATTAAACAACACAACTGTCCACTTAAGACTAAACTGTTATAAGAATAAATACTCATCTAATGTCATTTCTCTAACAAACAAAAGCACCTGCTGTGTCAGAAACACTGAAAACTGGAAACTTATCTGTAAATCTGCCTTTACTTTTCTTTCTCTTCTTCCGATGCTATAGTGAGTACAGGAAAGCTTTATTATTCATATTTAACTGTTAGAGGTGAGCCATTAAGCTCTTAATTAAATCTTAAATATCAAGTAAAAAATATTAATTTCTTCATTATTCTCAAATAATCGTTATTCTCTTTCACTCAATGGATCTTACAATGCCTGTTAGTGTTTACACAACAATTCTCTTATTTAGAGACACCCGTAATATATAGAATTAAATTAAATATATTTTTGCTTAAATGTGCTCTGGACAGGTTCCCCATATGAGGCTGAATGTAAAGCCAGGATGTTTCAGTAAGAATCAACAATCTGACAACAACATTGGTGACACTGTCATGTGATGCTGTGGGGTGGAGCAATTTTGAAGCTTTATGGTGTTAACATATTAGATTACAGAAAGATCTCGACTATTTTCACTGAGCTAAGACCAGTCATCATGTTCACTGTTATATTCATGTATCTGTGCCTTTCACTAGGTGAGTTAACATTATGAGAACATAACTAGATGAGTGTGGGTCTTAAGTATTTCCTGTTGTTTATTTAAAGGTTAAAATTAATATGATCTCTTCCCTATGACAGGTGACTCCATGGCAGATTCAATAGGGCCACTTTTCACTCAGGAAGCTGTAAATGAAGGTGACAGTGTTACTCTGTCCTGCAAATATAAAACAAGTCGTACATCAGACTATCTGCACTGGTACAGACAATATCCAAAATCTAGACCGGAGTTCCTTCTTTATATTAACCAAAAAGGAGATGTAAAATCTTCCATTCCCCCAAGAATGTCTGTTAAAGTTGATGATAAACAAGTGGATCTGATCATCTCCTCTGCTGCTGTATCAGACTCTGCTCTATACTACTGTGCTCTGGTGCCCACAGTGACGGGAAATCCAGCTGCACTGTACAAAAACCTTCACACAGTTTTGTTATACTGAAAGCAGATCTACTGAAAATTTTTTTCACTGACATGCCATTTTGAAAAATTCTCTCATTTTTTGATTCATAAAGAATTCATATTTTTGACAAATGTTGGATTATTAGGATACAGTTTGTTCTTTTTGGAGACAAATCTATCATTAGTGATCCTCAGTGATCAATCTGTGCTCCTCTGCTGGTCTGATCATGGAGACATGGAGTCTTGGGGTGCACATCACCTAGGATTTTTTCTGGGCCAGAAAATCCCATAAGCTATTAGATTTCCTGCAGAGACAGAAGAACACACACCTCCCTCATCATCACTACATTCAGGAAAATATATTGCTAGCATTTTTGAACAGCTACAGCAGACTCAAAAAAACCATTGGAAACATCAGGGTCACTCTTACCTTTAATGAACTACACACACCATCTTTGACAGTATTAAGATCAACAGATTTTTTTTTTAAAAAACTTCAATGAAATACCTCAGAACGTGGTTGTTATCCTATGCACTCAAGAAATGTTTACGTGAAAAAGTTAATAATTAATCATTGTAAGGTTTGCAGAGAAGCAAAAATCTTGTGTAAGTGCAAGAATAACAACAGTTTAAGATTGTGTCCTGACTGAATTATAGTGACAACCATAAAACCAGAACAACATAGAAGCTAGTCTCACCAAAGTGAGATAACATGGACACATGGACGCAGCCAAAGGAATGAACAGAGCAAAAATATAATACACTAGGCTTTTTTTAATATAACAAACAAAAACTGTCATAACATCAATAAAAAAACTTGCTGATGGTGCTAGGCTAAGCTAGCAAGAAACACAAGGAGTGACACCTGCCCTCTAAACTAGTGTGTCTAGATTTTTTTTAAAAAAAAATAAGTATATGGTGGAATGTAGGTGCACACACAGTCTTACATGTTCTCAAACCAATGGAGCTAATATAAGTGTAAAAGGGAGTACAAGCATCAAACATCAGACTAGCATGCTAACACTGAACCAATAGTCTGAAACAATGTACTGCATTTTAACCTGGTAGATCCACCTCTTTTGGTTCTCTTTTGGGTTCTTGTCTTCTCACTGGTCAAGTGTATCACCCAGTTAATGGTGATTGCCACAGAGACCCCCCCTCTGGGAGGACAGCTACAGACAGATGATCAAAAAAACTAAAAATGGAGAAATAAAAAAAACAGAGATAGGAGCACATGCATTCAATCACAGTGTCACATGACAATCATACTTTGTATCTATCTATGATATTTGGTGAGGTTGGGGCCCCCCTAAAGGAGAGAAGGCCACTGATATATAATATATATAATATTATATATATAT
The DNA here is from genome assembly GCA_033459395.1 of Hemibagrus guttatus. Lineage (NCBI taxonomy): Eukaryota > Metazoa > Chordata > Actinopteri > Siluriformes > Bagridae > Hemibagrus > Hemibagrus guttatus. Next base: position 16,950 of record JAUCMX010000082.1, on the reverse strand, counting down.
ATATTATATATATATAAAATTTTATATATATATATATAAAATATATAATATATATATATAAAATATATATATATATATATATAAATTTCTGGGTTCCAGCCTTGTCTCTGCTCAGCACCACCTGGAATTCACAGCCACAGAGCACACGCCAACAACAGCCCCCCTTCATCTTCTTAGCTCACCTCAAGAACTTTGAAAAAAAAAGAGTACTTTTCTTAAAATCTATGTTCATACATATATAGAGAAGAAGGCTTGTCACAAATCAAATTCTTTCTTCACATATCCCAACTTTGGAAATTGGGTCAGAGCACAGGGTCACCCATGATATAGCACTACTGGAGCAGTGAAGGTAAAGAGCCTTGCTCAGGGATCCAACATGTAGAGTTTTAAAACCACATTCTGCTAATCAACAACCCTTAACCACCATTGCTTTCAATGTGCAACAACAGATTTTGGTACAGGATCACAACACAAAGGAACAAAACCAATGTCAGAAGTGGGATTCGAACCAACGCCTCCAGGGAGAGGCTGCGACCTGAACGCAGCGCCTTAGACCACTCAGTTTTCCCGGACACATCAAACGTGCATAGATGGTCAAGCTCAGTAGCTGAACTAATATCAATAACCCAATAACTGATCAGTTTTAGTAGTCAGAAATTAGACTGCTAACCCTTTGTTACTTAATTATAAATAGACATTCTGATTTTTGTAGCTTTGGATTAGAATTGTAGTGTTTCATAAGTTTTTTTTTTTTTATCTAGCCTACTTGAGGCAATACTTCATAGAGAAGTTCCAAAAAAAAAAAAAACGTTACTGTTATGATTAGACCTGAACAGTAAGAAAGGGTCCACAGAGTGAACATATTCTGTAGTTTGTTCATACTAATACTGACAGATTCATTTCTTTAATTTATATTCTTTACTACGGGGACATTTTGCAGTTTAAAATTTGGGGGCTGACCAATAAAAATGGAATCTGAAAAACACACACAAACAACAGGACATGCCAAATGGATTAGTTTTAAGTGTTATGTTTGGTTACTTTAGGAACCAGTTTGGAATTAAATTGAATGTTGGTTCCAGATGTAGATGCCAACCCCACTGATTATAAATATACAGTGTGTAATTAAAGGATTGCATTAATTGTTTCCTTTTATTAACATTCCCTGCTTCATGTGGTTGTATAAAATATAAATATAGCTCCCTTAACTGAAGCTGAATGTATATCCTGGATTCAAATGTAAGAATCAACAATCAGTACTGTCATGTGATACAGCAGGGTGGAGCTTCATGAAGTTTTTATGAAGATCCAGAAAGCAAAAGGAAAACAAAATCACAAAAAAAAAGAGAAAGAAAAGATAATGAATCCAGACAGTGATATAATACACAAAAATAAATAAATAAATAAATAAATAAATAAAAATAAAAAAATATATATATATAAAATAAAATGGTGTGTGTAGCTAACACAGGCTCCCCTGTTCGATATTTTCAACTGAAAAAAAGAACTGAATTTAATTTCTTTACTGAAGCAGAGTGATGTCTATAAAAAAAAAGAACTGCACATGTTACATGCATATTTTTATAAGGTTTTATAAAGTAATTGAAGTTGATTTTAAATAGCCAGAATGTAATAAATTAATATTAGCCATACAAACTTTAGAAATGACCATTTATCCATTTATCCAGTGGTATCCTGGCTAATCTGGCCTACTGAATACATTTAGAAATTAACTTTGTTCTACATTAAAATCATCTATTGAAAGTAATTGAATGAAGATATTCAAAAAAACAATGCTGGTTTCTGTTGTTCCACAAGGGGGCAAAATTTAAAGCAAAAAACCCCAGTACTAATAAACATGTGCTGCTGTCACTCTGCAACCATGTCTCTTTCAGGAAAAGTTCAAAAAACTCAACATTGTAGATTTTTTAAATGTAATGTGGTTTTTAATTTTTTACCTAATGAATTTATTTTTACACTGAAGATAAAGCTTTCAGATAAAAGCTGATAAATTAACACATTTAAGTGTCGTGTTATTGGTAACAAAAAATACACAAAAAGTTAATTAATTGATTGTCTAAACCACTTGTTATTGGACTAACAGTAATACGGCAAAAAAAAAGAGTTTAAGACTCCTGGTATAATATTTAAAACCTTAATTATTAGATGCCTGATAAATGTGATGTTCCACATGTGAGACTGAATGTAATGCCAGGATGCAGTAAGTCAAGAATCTGTCAGAAAAAACTGGTGACACTGTCATATGATGCTGAGGGGTGGAGCTTCATGAACCTCTGAAATGCTAATATAATAGAGTACAGAAAGACCTCAGAATATTGTCATTTTGCTAACACCATTCATCATGTTCACTGTTATATTCATGTGTCTGTGGTTTTTCATTAGCTAAGTTAACATTGACCTTTTCAGTAAGGAAGTGTTACATTAATGATTAATTAGCCTGTGTGATGTTAAAAAAAAATTAGAAAATGTGTCTGTTATGAAACTAAAAAAAATTAAAATTATTTTTCTCTTCTCTATGACGGGGTGACTCCATGGCAGAACAAATAGAGCCACTTTTCACTCATAAAGTTGTAGATGAAGGTGATGATGTTACCCCTGTCCTGCAGCTACAAAGACTTTAGTGGTAGAGTAAATAACCTGCAATGGTACAAACAACACCCAAAATCAAAAACCGGGGTTTCCCTTTTTTTCTTACCACTACAAGTGGAGATAAAAGTTACCCTATGCCACCACGTCTGTCTGCTGAAGTTGATGATAAAACTAAACAAGTGGATCTAAAATATCTCCTCTGCTGCTGTATCAGACTCTGCTCTATACTACTGTCCCTCTGGTGCCCACAGTGACAGGAAATCAGTGGGATTGAGGAGATCCTCGAAGTATTCCTTCCACCGTCCAACAATATCCCCAGTTGAGGCCAGCAACTCTCCACCTCCACAGTGTTGGCAGAGAGCTGCTTCCCCCCTTCTGAGGTGCCAAACAGTCTGCCACAATTTCCCCAAGGCTGTCCGATAGTCCTTCTCCATGGCCTCACCGAACTCCTCTCAGACCTCTCAGAGTTTTTGCTTCCGAGACCACCCGGGCTGCAGTTGGCCTGCCGGTATGCCTCAGCTGCCTCCGGAGTCCCCCGAGCCAACCAGGCTTGATAGGATTCCTTCTTCAGCTTGATAGCATTCCTTACTTCCAGTGTCCACCACTGTTTTTTGGGGATTCCCCGCCGAAATCCAGCACCAGAGACCTTACGGCCACAGCTCCGGATGGCTGCGTCAACAATGAAGGTGGAGAACATGATCCACTCAGACTCAGTGTCCCCAACCTCCCTCGGGATCTGGATGAAACTCTCCCGAAGGTGGGAGTTGAAGCCCCCCCCTAAGAGAGGGATCAGCAAGACGTTCCCAACAGACCCTCACAATATGTTTGGATCTGCCAAGTTTGTCTGGCATCCTCCCCCCGTAAGCGGATCCAACTCACCACCAGGTGGTGATTGTTGACAACTCCACCCCTCTCTTCACCCGAGTGTCCAAGACATGTGGCCGAAAGTCAGATGACATGACCACAAGGTCGTGAACTGCCACCTTATTGTGGTGGGGGGGGTTTTGAGTACCCGAATGAACCTAGGAGCCATGTTGCCGGGGGCCTAGTGCTCCTGGTGGGGGTCTCCCAAGGAAAAAGGGGTTTTCTAGGTGATGGGTCAGACTAAGAGCGGTTAAAAAACCTTTATGAAAAAAAAAATCAAGGACCATTACGTCACCCGGGCTGGTGTCACCAGTTAAACACAACTGTCCACTTAAGACTAAACTGTCATAAGAAAAAAATACTCATCTAAAGTCTATATTTACTAGATTAAACTGATCATTTTTACATACATACATTAATTTCCTGCTTTCAGTATGTGTTTGCTTAAATGTGCTCTGGACAGGTTCCCCCCTATGAGGCTGAATGTAAAGCCAGGATGTTTCAGTAAGAATCAACAATCTGACAACAACATTGGTGACACTGTCATGTGATGCTGTGGGGTGGAGCAATTTTGAAGCTTTATGGTGTTAGCATATTAGATTACAGAAAGATCTCAACTATTTTTACTGAGCTAAGACCAGTCATCATGTTCACTGTTATATTCATGTATCTGTGCCTTTTTACTAGGTGAGTTAACATTGACTTTTTGTTTTTTGCAGAAATATTAACTACATTATATTAAATATTAGTCTGTGTGGTGATGCAGTGTGAAAATGCAGAGTGTGGGTCTGACTTAAGTATTTTTCCCGGGTTTATTATTTAAAAGTTAAAATCATTATGTTCTCTTTTCTATGACAGGTGACTCCATGGCAGATTCAATAGAGACACTTTTTTACTCATAAAGCTGTAGATGAAGGTGACAATGTTACTCTGTCCTGCAAATACAAAAAAAGTGGTCCATCAGACTACCTGCACTGGTACAGACAATATCCAAAATCTAAACCTGAGATCCTTGTTTATGTTGTTCAAAGTAGAACTGCAATTTCCAACACTGACCCAAGAATATCTGTTAAATCTAATGATAAACAAGTGGATCTGATCACTCCTCTGCTGCTGTATCAGACTCTGCTCTATACTACTGTGCTCTGCAGTCCACAGTGACAGGAAATCCAGCTGCACTGTACAAAAACTTTCACACAGTTTTGTTATACTGAAAAACAGTTCTACTGATGATTTTGAATTTACATGCCATATTAGTCTCTATTGTGATTTATACAGAGTTTATATTTTTTACACATGTTGTATTATTAGGAGACAGTATGTTTTATTTAGAGAAAAATCTATCACTATTGATCCTCAGTGATCAGTCCCGTGCTCCTCTGCTGGTCTGATCATGGAGACAGTCTTGGATGCACATCACAGAGGATCTTTTCCGAGCTAGAAAATCCCACAAGAGTCTCAATTTCCTGCAGAGACAGAACACACACTTCCCTCTCATCCTCATCACTACATTCAGGAAAAAAATATTTCTAGCATTCTGAACAGCTGTGCCACTGTTTACTATGTAAAAAATGAGTCTCAGAGCACAAGAACCTACAGCAGATTGTAAAAAAACCCCTGGAAACATCAGGTATCAGAAAAATCTGGATCACCACTTTGGGAGCCTCTGTAACAGCTTCTTCCCCCAGACAGTCACTCAGTAACTGAACAAAATAAACAACAATAACACATCTAATCACTTCCCCAAACTTCCAGCACCACTTCATTAAAATCAATTACATCATCAATTAAATAATCTATTCTGATATGCAAACATTGTATACTTCAAACTTCACAAATTTACAGCTTAGAAGATGAGTATTGCTGTGTTTTTAAAATATTTATTCAATATTAGATTAATATGCTGTGTTATACACCTTGTGAGGGCGGAGCCTCTACTGTCACTTCAAAGCGGCTTTTTTCCCGCTTTTTTTGGGCCCTGGGGTGGAGCGGTGAAGGGTGGCAAACTTTCTCCAGCCAATCAGGACAGCGGAATCCGCTCTTTACCCTCCTGGAGAGAGAGATTGATGTGGTGCAGTGCTTCAGACCAGATAAAAAGTGTTGATTTATTTTCTCTCATTTGATTTTTCCTGTTTTTTTTCCTTTTTTTAAACAAATTACACTGAAGTTTGCGCTTAAAGTCTCTTTCTTTATGCGTTTTTGACCAAATAAATCCTCTGTGAATTTTAACCTCCGCTGTGTCGTGTGTGTCCCGTGTTCAGCTCTCAGTAATGAAGGTAATCATTTTAAAAAACACAAACACACACACAGTGGCCTCCTTTCTTTCTGGCTTGCCAATTTCTCAATGTACTTCTGGTTAAAGTCACTCATCTCAGTCACCAGTCTGTTTTTTCCCTTGCATTGAGTGTAAGCCCGGACCCCCGATCACGTGACTGCTGCTGATTTTGCAAATTGGGTCGATCTGGTCCAAGCTCCTTGATTCTTTTCCCTTTTCTTTATCCAAACACCTTGTGAAAGGGTATTTTTTTAAAGATAGTACTGAATTTTCTTTCATCTCACGATATTTGGCTTGTTTCCACATTAATCCCTTCCTGTCTGTTAACTGACAATCTGCTGAGAGGTAATGAGACTCGTTAAGAATGGTCCAATCACATGAGGCCAAAAAATATAAAAACAATATTGATTCGCTAACAACAAAAGTGGGCGGGTCCCGGGGGCAAATTGAAACAAGCCAGTCAGAGCTCAGCCTTAAATCACATGCTTTTTAAAATTCTACGTAACCCCATACACACTCGTTTGTCCAGCACACACACACACACACACACACACACACAAATGAATGAAATACAGTTTTGATTTTTATTTTTTTTTAAATAAATAATAATATGACTAACAGTGAAATAGTAATTTTATTTCATTATTAAAATCTATAATTATTGTTAACGTGTTAAAGTAGCATTTTTGTCTGGCTAACTTTAAGGGGGGTCCTGGAATTACACACTATAAAAATGATTATATATTATACTGTATATCATATGTTTGTTGATTTATTTCGGGCCCCACTGGAATAATAGAGGGTTTTTCCCCGAATGTATTCATTCAACTACTTGATGAATATTTTCAGTGTGCATTAAGTTATAGTTGCAAATTACATTGAGGATGTGAGAATGTTTTTCTAGGGCTTTATTTTATAGTAATGTTTCTTACAGACAATCATAAAAATATCCACTGATTTCCAGAATGACCTGTAACAAAAATATATTCAGGTGTATAGCCTAATTATCTTAATTACATAACTACTTCATTAGGCATCCAGGTGTGGAAGAGGGTGATAGTTTCTAACTGATCACAGTGAATTGGGCTTAATTAGTTAACGTCTATGTGTTTGCAGATCAATCTGATCTGCACTTGAAGATGATTTTGTCTGTTTTTTTTTTTCAGTCCATCTACAATATTTCACATTGTTTTTTTTTCACAGAAGTCAGATAGTTATGAAGCAAATAAAAATTTTCAAAAAACTGGCCTGGCTTTAAGTGGCTTCATGCATGGGGGTGCTCCTGAGCCAGCCCAGAAAAAACCCATATATGGCCTAGAAAGTTTTTTACATAAAAAAGTCCCCCATTTGTCCTTAGGGGGGCTTTTCTCTGCTGCAGTTATTAGCAGTGATTACAGTGAGTTCAGTTGGGGTAATTTCAAACTGAGTATATTACCCTAGCTAGCTACTGTCTGATGCTCAACTAGCCATTTTTTTTTTTGTGTGGCTTGTTGTCTATTGCTAGAATGCTCTATATTCCCCTTTTTTACTAGTTTATTTCCCCTTTTAAACCCTTAAAAAAGAGAAAATTTACAAAAGACTGAAATAAAGTAAGATCTTTCCTGCTTTGCTGTGTGTCTTAATGTGCTAAATCTCTGAGGTAAAATAAGAAAATATTGTTGTGCATTTCCAGCAATGCTAAGTTGCAGGCTCAGTGGCTAGCTAAGAACTGAAGCAACAGATTTGTTCAGATTCAACAGCTTTAGCATGATTAACTGTGGGAAAAGTAGAGCTTTCATATTTTGTAAAACTTTGCACAATTTTTTTAAATTTTAAATCTGTTAGGATAGTTCATCTTTTCTTACATTCAGAATGAAACACAATGGCAAAAAAACACACACACACACACACACACACCCCACACACACACACACACACACACACACACACACACATACACACACACAGCACAGTATAGCCGTTGTAAAGGAAACAAAAAATGAAGAGACTGGGGCAAAACCCGCACTGCATGCAAAACCACAACAGTTAGGAAACCACATTACCTGACAGATACATTTTATTTAGAATTATAAATAGGTATGATGTACTATTCATGTTAGATTTCAGTACCTGCAGGGCTTACAGGATATTACAGGGTATTACAGCCCTGTAAAATGTCTTCAGGAATCCCATCACCATACTGCTCTTACCAACTTACTGCTCATGGCATATTTACTGTTTATAAAAATGTGATATATAATACAACATAAGTCATTTTTTACAGGGCCATAACATACATTGGTGAAACACCTGATTTATTTTTTCCGTATATTGTAAACTGCCAACAATTTTTTTAAACAAAGCAAAAAGGGAAAAAAAGAACATCTACACTTTTTTTCCCACCAAGTCTATGGATTTTTCATATAACAGTTCCCCTATAATTTAGATAAAATGGTGTGAAAAAAAAAAAAAACCTTTCCCGCAAGTGTTAGTTCTGCAGATGAATATGTCTTGTTGCTCACAGAGACCAGTGGAGAATTGCCAGACTGGTTGGAGATGAAAGGAAAAACAATGATTAGTCAAATAATTATTCTTTACAACCATGGTGATGAAAAAAAGCATCCCCAGAAGGCACAACACACTGAACCTTTAGGTGAAGCTACAACAGCAGAAGAGCTCATTGGATTCTGCTCCTTACAGCCAATAACAGGAATCTGAGGCTACAGTGGGTACAGGCTTAAAAGGGCAGTGGACTGTTCACAAAGACTACTATATATTAAAAATTACTATCATCATCGTCTTTTTAAAAATCATCATTTTAATTAAATCCAACCTTGTTCTGGGATGCCATAATTTTGCAATAGATATTTTGTGTGGTGTGTGTGTGTGTGTGTGTATGTGTGTTGTGAGACAGAGAGAGGTAAAAAAGGGGAGAGAGAGAGAGAGAGAGAGAGAGAGAGAGAGAGAGGGGAGAGAGAAAAGAGAGGGGAGAGAGAGAGAGAGGGGGGAAAAGGGGGAAAAGGGGGAAAATTCAGCACATACAGCACTATTATACAGAATCCTCACAGAGCTGTGTTCAGAAATGGCTCAACTATACAACTTACTGTACATAGTGAGATACATACCACTGATTCTCACTCTAGTTACAGGTAATTTATTTTCATCACATACATAATTGTATTAACAACATCTTTGATATTATTGTCAAGATCAGCAGATGTTTTTTCAAACCTCATTGAAATACCTATGAATGTGGTTGTTATCCTCTGCAATCAAGAAATACTTGTCAATAAAAAAGAAATATATGTTTACGTGAAAAAAGGGCAATAATTAATCATTGTAAGGTTTCCAGAGAAGCAAAAACCTTGAGTAAGTTTCAAGAATAAAAAACAGTTTAAGGTTGTGGGCTGACTGAATTATAGTGACAACCATAAAACCAGAACAACATAGAAGCTAGTCTCACCAAGGAGAGAGAACATGGATACATAAACGCTGCCAAAGAAATGAGCATAGCAAAAATATAATGCACTAGGCTCTATTTAATATAACAAAAAATAACTGTCATAACATCAATCAAAAACTAGCTAATGCTGCTAGGCTAAGCTAGCAAGAAACACAAGGAGTGACACCTGCGCTCTAACATAGTTTGTCTAGATTTAAAAAAAAAATAAGTAAATGGTGGAATGTAGGTGCACACACAGTCTTACATGTTCTCAAACCAGTGGGGCTAATATAAGTGTAAAAGGGAGTACAAGCAACAAACAAACAAACATTAGACTAGCATGAAAACACTGAACCACTGTACTGCATTTTAAACTGGTAGAGCCTCCTCTTTTTTGGGTTTTCTTTTGGGTTCTTGTCTTCTCACTGGTCAAGTGTCACCCAGTTAATGGTGATTGCCACAGAGACCCACCTCTGGAAGGACAGCTACAGATAGATGATCAGAAAAAATAAAAATGGAGAAATAAAGAAACAGAGAAAGGAGCACATGCATTCAATCACAGTGTCACATGACAATCATACTTTGTACCTATCTATGATATTTGGTGAGGTTCTGGGGCCCCCAAAGGAGAGAAGGACATTGATATATATATATATTTTTGACACAGAAAGATAATGGGGGTTTGTTGGGCTGTGATAATGATTGTTTCCGTCTGCCTAAGTGAGGATGATGTTCCCCGATCCTGCTGTGCCCCACAAGTTCCCCCGGGTCCGGCCTTGTCTCTGCTCAGCACCGCCTGGAATTCACAAACCACAGAGCACATTTCTGACAACAGCACCCCCTTTACCTTCTTACCTCACCTCAAGAAAATTTAAAATAAAAAAAGTACTTTTCTCATATCTATGTTCATATGTAGAGAAGAAGCCTTTATTTGTCAAAAAGCAAATACTTTTTTTCACATATCCTAACTTTGGAAATTGGGTCAGAACACAGGGGGCAGCCATGATATAGCACTGCTAGAGCAGTGAGGGTAAAAAAGCCTTTCTCAGGGATCCAACATGTAGCTTTAACCTTAGCATTCTGCTGATTTTAAAGGACCAATTACTTTCAATGTGCAACAAGAGACACAGTACAGAATCACTGCACAAAGGGTAGAACCCATGTCTCCAGGGTAGACTGGAACCTAAACACAGCACCTTAGACCACTCGGCCATCCTGACACACTAAGCCTCTGTAGATGGTCCATAGATTGTCAAGCTCAGTAGCTGAACTAATACCATTTAAACAATATCTAATCAGCTTGACAGGTCCTCTGTTGAAGTGCAGGATTCTGTATAGGTTTTGTAGTACCACAGAAACTAAACTACACTATTCCAATACTCAACTGTTTTATTTGTTAATACTGATAAATCAAGTGTTGTAGTCAGAAATTGGACTGCTAATCTTTGTTACTTAATCAGCTGGTCAACTGGCTTCAAAAATGTCTTCCCACACCAGAGCCATACACCTCCTCCTGGGCCTTACGCTTCTCCTCTTTCCCACTTGTTAAAGCTACAATACCATTGAATTCTTCCATTTAAATCGTACTTAAGCTTGTTGATGAACTGATATGAACTCTTTCTGCCTTTTTTATCTCTGTGTTTGTGAGCATCAGTCCCAACGTCCTAAGCACCAAACATGTAGTGTATTTGAGTTGCAATCATGTAGTGCATTTGCAGTTACTTTTTAATTTCTTTTCTTACTATTAATTAAGACAAGCACAGAAGGTATAGTTTGCGTATGAGATAGGTCGCCTCTCCACATAGCATTAACAAAGACTACTGCTAATGCAATCGTATCTAGATAAAAAGCCAACTTTTGTCAGTACATCAGGCCAGAGCCATGCGTACTGACACACGCCACTGTGTATAGCAACTGCTTTTTCCTGCCAGTGTGTGGACTGCTGTGATCGTATAGTGGTTAGTACTCTGCGTTGTGGCCGCAGCAACCCCGGTTCGAATCCGGGTCACAGCATTGGCTTTTCTGCATCACCGTCTAACGGTTTTTTTGAAAGATACTGTAGTTCCCTAGTCAGTTACATTAGATAGAAAGTTTTCCAGAAAAGTCCACAGAGCCAATTCTGAATTTAATTAAAGCAGCTGAGGCTCTGTACAAGTTCAGAAGTTGAATATGGAAGTTATATTATGAAGTTATGTTCCGCAAATTATTATTTGTTGTTGTGATTTGTGAATTAAAAAAAAAAAGACTTGTTTGTTAAAGTCTTTCTCTTTTCTCCAGAAGATGGAGTAGTGAGTTATCTTATTGTGGGCCAAATACTAGAACTCTGCTCACATCCCCAAAAATGTGGACTTCTGTGATTAAAAATATTTCTTTGCAAAATAATATATATATTGAATGTGTTGTTCAATCCTACATACATAGTACTAGGCCTATATGTACAATTTGCAGTTATTACATGCTTTCTCTCTCTTTCCTTTCGGCTGCTCCCTGTTCGGGGTCGCCACAGCAGACTAACTGGTCCGCACAACAACTTGGCAAATGTTTCACGCCAGATGCCCTTCCTGCCGCAACCCTCCCATTTTTCCAGGCTTGGGACCGGCATTGCATCCAGTGACTGGGGTTGAGGCATTGGGTGGGAATCAAACCCAGGCCTTCCACATGATAGGCAAGAAACCTACCACCGAGCCACCAATGCCTCACAGTTATTACGTGCAATTTCATTAAAAATGTTTGACATATTAGTAATATATTTGTCTCCAACAAGGACAAGCACATTACAGCTGCACTGAATAAAATAGGCTCTGGACAGATTCTCTTGTCATAGGATAAGGTAAATACTCCACCCTTTCTTTATAAACACAGTTTCATGTTTAAATGACCAATCAGCAGATATGAGATCAAGTCACCTAGTTTTACACAGGTTTTATTAAGCAATGAGTTAAATGGCAATAAAGAATAATAGATAAGAGAAAGAAAAGAGGCTGGTTTGTTCCACACCTCATGAAATACCAGCTTATGAAATGTAATCTTATTTAATAAACATGCTTTATCACAACAATCAAATACCCTAATGTCCTAACACCACTTATAAAATATAAAAAATAATAAAATAATATATTTACTCATTTTAATTACTAGTAATTTTTTCCTGCTGTCAGTTTTTGTTTGTTTACTATGTGAACAGTTTCAGTACAGTTTCCCAAGCAAGGCTTAATGTAAAGCCAGGATGTTTCACTGTCAGTAACACTGGTGACACTGTCATGTGATGCTGTGGGGTGGAGCTTCATGAAACTTTATGTTAATATATTATAGTACAAAAAGAGCTTTTTCACTCAGCTAAAACCAGTCATCATGTTCACTGTTATATTCATGTGTCTGTGGCTTTCACTAGGTGAGTTAACATTGACTTTTTGTTAGTTTAGATATTATGTGTTGTTTATTAATTATGTGGTGTTAGAAAAAAAATATTCTGTATGGAATACTGGCTTGATTGTGTAAAGGTTACAAACTTTATGTTCTCTTCTCTATGACAGGTGACTCCATGGCAGATTCAATAGAGCCACTTTTCACTCACAGAGTTGTAGATGAAGGTGATGATGTTACTCTGTCCTGCAAATATAAATCAACTGCAGCAACTGCATCAATCTACCTGCACTGGTACAGACAATATCCAAAATCTAAACCTGACTTCCTTCTTTATATTTATCAAAGTAAATATCTGAGTCCTAACATCCCCCCAAGAATGTCAGCTAAAGTTCATGGAGATGAACAAGTGGATCTGATCATCTCCTCTGCTGCTGTATCAGACTCTGCTCTATACTACTGTGCTCTGGCGCCCACAGTGACAGGAAATCCAGCTGCACTGTACAAAAACTGTACTGTGTACATGTTGAATGTAGTAAATCCATATGTACTGTATAATACTGAAACTGTATATTGTGGCGATTAGTGACAACAATTAAAACCTCAACAGAATGAGATAATCTCAAAACTAATGAATATCGTTCAGGTGAGACTGTGCAGGAAATCATGTTATATAAGAATTAAAACTTTTGTTGCTTCTATTGAGATGAATAAATAAAAGCTGCTGTGTGTCTGATGTAAAGTTTTGTTGCTTTATTATATATGGTGTGTAGTTTTATTTGTTTGTTTTTAAGCATAAACTTTTACAGATGAAACCACTGACTGGCCTGAGCTTCACCTGACATTATCTTATCAGTGTTATCATACTGTATTTCATATGTAAGTGGCTGTCTAGGAGAACATGACAGATGTTGCTGTGGCTGAATCCTGTTTTTTCTGTTTATAATGTATTTTGACACATTTTATTTTTTCTATTTAACTACCTGTAACCTTGTGTGTTTGTTGTGTCTAAGCAGTAAAGGGTTAATTAAAGTTTGTAAAAATATTTCTTCATTATTTTCAAAGAAACTGTATTTTCCTATTTAGTGGTTCTAACAGTAAGCTGCTTTCTGCTGCACACATGACACACAGAGAAAGGAAAACAAACACAACAAATTTCTACACACAAAACCAATAAATACCACTGCAACACCGCACAGAACAGCACAGATGTCATGAATATGAATATGAATATAAGTGTAAAAGGACGTACAAGCAACATACAAACAAACAAACATTAGACTAGCTTGCTAACACTGAACCAAGAGTCTGAAACAATATGCTGAATCTTAAACTGGTAGCTCCACCTCTATTGGTTCACTTTTGGGTTCTTGTCTTCTCACTGGTCAAGTCGGTCACCCAGTTAATGGTGATTGCCACAGAATCCCACCTATAGGAGGACAGCTACAGACAGATGATCAGAAAACTAAAAATGGAGAAATAAAGAAAAAGAGATAGGAGCACATGACAGTCATACTCTGTACCTATCTATGATATTTGGTGGAGCTGTGGCCCCTAAAGGAGAAAAGGCCATTGATATATATACAGTGGTGTGAAAAAGTGTTGTCCCCCTTCCTGATTTCTTATTTTTTTGCATGTTTGTCACACTTTAATGTTTCAGATAATCAAACCCATTTAAATATTAGTCAAAGATAACACAATTAAACACATCATGCAGTTTTTAAATGAAGGTTTTTATTATTAAGGGAAAACAAAATCCCAAACTACATGGCCCTGTGTGAAAAAGTGTTTGCCCCTAAGCCTAATAACTGGTTGGGCCACCCTTAGCAGCAACAACTGCAATCAAGCGTTTTCCATAACTTGCAATGAGTCTAGTATGCGTTAAATACGTGCTCACTCCTGTTATCAGCGACAATGGCTAAATGGAAGGCCGTAATAAGAATAATTCTTTTTCTTTCAGCAGCCCCTTTGAGGGGTCGCCACAGCTGATCTTTTTTTTTCATCTCAATCTGTCCTCTGCATCTCCCTCTGTCACACCAATCCCCTGCATGTCTTCCATCACTACATCCATACACCTCCTCCTGGGCCTTACGCTTCTCCCCTTTCCCACTGGTTAAATCTACAATACCATTGAATTCTTACATTTAAATCGTACTTAAGCTTGTTGATGAACTGATATGAACTCTTTCTACCTTTTTTATCTCTCTGTGTTTGTGAGCATCAGTCCCAACGTCCTAAGCACCAAACATGTAGTGTATTTGGGTTGCAATCATGTAGTGCATTTGCAGTTAATTTTTACTTTTTTTTCTTACAATTAATTAAGAAGGTATGGTTTGCGTATGAGTTAGGTCGCCTCTCCACATAGCATTAGCAAAGACTACTGCTAATGCAATCGTATCTAGATAAAAAGCCAACTTTTGTCAGTATATCAGGCCAGAGCCATGTGTACTGACGCACGTCACTGTGTATAGCAGCTGCTTTTTCCCACCAGTGTACGGACTGCTGTGATCGTATAGTGGTTAGTACTCTGCGTTGTGGCCGCAGCAACCCCGGTTCGAATCCGGGTCACAGCATCAGCTTTTCTGCGTCACCGTCTAATGAGAGGCCTGACCATAGCTGGTGAACCCTTGTCCTTTGTCAAGCACATTGAAAAGCATAAGTGGGTACAACCTCGCTTCCCAACATACCAGTGGACCAGTGGTGCAATGATTAATGAGTCTGATTACAGCTCAGAAGACTCTAGGTTTGACTCCTGGCTAGCTTGGTTCCTTTTAGCCCAGTCCAAACGTGTGCAACAGACTCGAGCGTAGTAACAAAGCTCGTAATCTCTGAAATGCGGAGAGTCTTGTACTGGGTAGCACGTTGGCTTACTGCACCAGGTCTACTAAGCCACACTTCGTCCAGCGGCTGATCTACCCCTACAGTCACGGCTCGAGTAGCCAAATGCTCGGAGAGCCGTGAACGCTGACTCATGTAGCAAATCACTGCGTCACTACTCACTTAACACAAAACAGGTGAACCACCTAAACAGGGGAAATGAACATACAATCAAAATAGAGTTCAACTCTAATGTTGCATTTTAAGTTGGGTGTGCTATTATTATTTTATAAACCATTGTAGTATAGCAAAACAATGAAGATGCAGGTTTATTTGTAGCCTTTTCTACATTCAGACACATGAAAAGATAATTAATGATTAAATTTTTTAGTTTTTAGTTTTTTTTTCACAGTGGATGTTTAGATGTCTGCATTATGTACCTTGAAGTCGACCTAATTCAGTTTTGATCCATCATCATTTTGCTTGCAGCTGATTTACATATATCTTTGATATCTCTTTTAAAAGGAGCCCCCACAGTACAGATTGCTCTTGACAAGCAAAACAAAGCAAAACAGACAATTATGATAGAAAAGCAGAAGATTCTTTATCTTTAGGAAATGTTTGACTCTCTGACAAATGACAGAAACGATCTCTGACTAGACGATGTTAAGTAACAGGTTTGTGAACTTTCTTTTTTTGTGGTGCCATTTGATGGATTAGTTGGAAACTACAGATGCATGTGAAACAGAGATTTTGATGTTTTAGTGACCCAAAACATGAGCAGTGTAACTGTTGAAGGATTTAAAGCCAGCAGTCCTGATTAACATAGACCCAGTAGTCAAAACAAACACAGCCACATCTAAGACTAAACACAGGAAAATAATCTTACAGAACTCTGCTTTTAAATGTTAATAAATAACAGCATCTGCTAAATAAATGAATGTTATAGTATTAATTCCACCCTTGTGTTCAAAGGAGCAGAGCCCTGGACCCGAGTCACCCAGAACACATACTAGTACTACAGTGGGATTGGAAGAGAAATGAATGGAGAAAGATGCAAAATGGGTTGAGATGAAATTACTGGTGTTTATTATTAGTGTGTACTTCTATGTTCAATAAAGAGGATCAGAGTAAATGATGAAAGTCATCCAGAGTCATCCAGTGTTGTTTGCGTGTGCAGCTGCATATGGCAAGAATCTTTCAGCAACATTAGTGACACTGTCATGTGAGTGATGCTGTGGGGCGGAGCTTCATGAATCCTGATGATGTTAACATATCAGTGTACAGAAAGAATAGTTTCCTTCAGCTAAGACCATTCACCATGTTCACTGTTATATTCATGTGTCTGTGGCTTTCACTGGGTGAGTAAACATTTTTATTATTGCAAAAATACTATGTTCTGAATTAGACATGAACACATGTGTTTTTAAAAAATAGCAAATATGTATGATTTGTTTAACACCTTATTATTTTAATAAACAATATACACTCTTCTCTATGACTGGTAATTGGGTGCAGGTGACAGTGCTAGAACGCCGGTGATTGGGGGCGTGGTTGAGTGGCTGTGGTTGGTGCATCCGTGACAGTAAGCCTGTAAGCT
>JAUCMX010000081.1:0-32621 GCA_033459395.1 Hemibagrus guttatus | reverse complement strand
AAAGAAAAGGATTAAAAATACAAGAGGAGGGTTTGGAGAAGGAGTGAGAACTCACTGTGGAATAAAATGTGTGAGATGAAAAAAGAAAGTAAAAGTTGTGAAACGAAATTTTACGGAAAAAATACGAAATGGTCATTTGGTAGGCTTAAGTTTTATTTCAGTCATTTCATTCCGTTGTGTTTTGTGAGTCCTAATAAGGTCTTTTATTGAATAAAAGATCATATTGAAAAAATTCTGAATTTATCTGTTAATTATTGATGTGTGGTAGAAAAGTTTTCTTCTTCTTCTTTCGGCTTTTCCCCTCAGGGGTCGCCACAGCGAATCATCTCTCTCTGCCTATCCCTATCTTCTGCATCCTCAACACATGCACATACTTCTCTGCTACTCCTGACTTCCTCATACAGTACCACAGCTCTTCTCTTGGCACCCTGTCATACGCTTTCTCCAAGTCTACAAACACACAGTGCAACTCCCTCTGACCATCCCTATACTTCTCCATCAAAATTCTCAGAGCAAAAATTGCATCTGTTGTGTTCTTTCTGGGCATGAAGCCATACTGCTGCTCACAAATTTCCACTACTCTTTCCCAGAGCTTCATTGTATGGCTCATCAACTTTATCTGCAACTCTGCACGTCACGCTTATTCCTAAAGATCAGCACTAACACACTTCTCCATTCCTCAGGCATCCTCTCATTCTCTAAAACCCTGTTAAACATTCATTGTCTACCGCTTATCCGAACTATTCTCGGGTCACAAGGATCATTGGGCATCAAGCCAGAATACACCCTGGACGGCGTGCCAACCCATCGCAGGGCACACACACACTCAATCACACACTACAGACAATTTAGAGATGCCAATCAACCTACCATGCATGTCTTTGGACCAGGGGAGGAAACCCCCGAGGCACGGGGAGAACATGCAAACTCCACACACACGGCGGAGGCGGGAATCGAACCCCCAACCCTGGAGGTGTGAGGCAAACGTGCTAACCACTAAGCCACCGTGCCCCCACCCTGTTAAACAAACTAGTTAAAAATTCCACTGCTGCTTCTTCCAGACCTCTACCGGCATGTCGTCAGAACCAACTGCCTTCCCACTTTTCATCTTTTTCAAAGCCTTCCTGACTTCATCCTTTCTAATCTTATCTACTTTCTGTTCCACAGAGTTCACCCCTTCTCCTCTCATTTTCCTCATTCATCAGCTCCTCAAAGTATTCCTTCCATCTCCTCTGTACACTCTCCTCACTTGTGAGCACCCTTCCATCTCTATCCTTAATAACTCTAACTTGCTGCACATCCTTCCCATCTCGATCCCTCTGCCTGTGTCTAACCTAGTGTACAACTCGTCATATGCCTTCTGCTTGGCCTTAGACACCTCCCTCTTCACTCTGTGCTGTAACTCCTTGTATTCCTGTCTATTCTCTTCAGTCCTGTCCATGTCCCACATCTTCTTGGCTAACCTCTTCCTCTGGATACTATCCTGAACTTCCTCATTCCACCACCAAGTCTCCTTATCTCCTTTCCTCCTTCCAGATGACACACCCAGCACCTTTCTCCCTGTCTCCCTGATCACTTCTGCTGTAGTTTCCCAGTAGACCCCATCGCAGGGCACACACACACACTCATTCACTCACGCAATCACACACTACGGACAATTTAGAGATGCCAAACAACCTACAATGCATGTCTTTGGACCAGGGAAGGAAACCGGAGTACCTGGAGGAAACCCCCGAGGCATGGGGCGAACATGCTTCAACACAAACACAAACTCCACACACACACACACACACAGCGGAGGTGGGAATCGAACCCCCAACCCTGGAGGTGTGAGGCAAACGTGCTAGACCCCCCCCAAAAAAATCATACTTTTGCATAAATCAAATTCTAATCATTTACAAATCAATTAAGAATTCCAATTCTAGCTAACTATAATTATTAAAATGAATCTGATGTACTTCAATCATTAAATCTTTTAATAAGTTACTCTAATTTACTTTAATCATCGTCATTTTAGTAATCTTTAAATAATTTACAAAGTTTAAGCTAATTTACTATCTACTTTAATCAGTAATCATTTAATCCTTAATAAATTACTCAGATTAAGCAACTCTGTTCTTTACTTATTTTAATCCACAAATATATTAATCTCACTTTACTATCTTCTTCTTCTTCTTTCGGCTTCTCCCTTCAGGGGTCGCCACAGGGAATCATCTCTCTCCACCTATCCCTATCTTCTGCATCCTCAACCCTTGCACCCACTAGCTTCATATCCTCATTAATTACATCCATATACCTCCTCTTTGGCCTTCCTCTTTGCCTCCTGCCTGGCAGCTTCATGTCCAACATTCTCCTACCAATATACTCACTCTCCCTCCTCTGAACATGTCCAAACCATCTTAATCTGGCCTCCCTAACTTTGTCCCCCAAACGTCCAACATGAGCTGTCCCTCTGATGTACTCGTTCCTAATCCTGTCCAACCTTGTCACTCCCAAAGAGAACCTCAACATCTTCAGCTCTGCTACCTCTAGCTCTGACTCCTGTCTCTTCCTCAGTGACACTGTCTCTAAACCATACAGCATGGCCGGTCTCACCACTGTCCTGTACACCTTCCCCTTGATTCTCGCTGATATTTTCTGATCACACAGAACTCCCGACACCTTTCTCCACCCATTCCAACCTGCCTGCACTCGCTTCTTTACCTCTTTCCCACACTCTCCATTACTCTGGACTGTTGACCCCAAGTACTTAAACTCCTGTACCTTCTTCACCTCTTCACCCTGTAACCTTACTGTTCCACTTCCCTCCCTTTCATTCACACACATGTACTCAGTCTTACTACGACTGACTTTCATCCCTCTTCTCTCCAGCGCAAACCTCCACCTCTCCAGGTTTTCCTCCACCTGCTCCCTGCTCTCACTACAGATCACAATGTCATCTGCATCTGGACATCATTGTCCAAGGAGACTCCTGTCTGACCTCCTCTCACAACTGGTCCATCACTATAGCAAACAGGAAGGGGCTCAGAGCCGATCCCTGATGCAGTCCCACCTCCACATTGAACTCCTCTGTCTGACCTACAGCACACCTCACCACTGTCCTGCTCCTCTCATACATGTCCTGCACCACTCTGACATACTTCTCTGCTACTCCTGACTTCCTCATACAGTACCACAGCTCTTCTCTTGGCACCCTGTCATACGCTTTCTCCAAGTCTACAAACACACAGTGCAACTCCCTCTGACCATCCCTATACTTCTCCATCAAAATTCTCAGAGCAAAAATTGCATCTGTTGTGCTCTTTCTGGGCATGAAGCCATACTGCTGCTCACAAATTTCCACTACCTTCCTTAACCTAGCTTCCACTACTCTTTCCCATAGCTTCATTGTATGGCTCATCAACTTTATCCCCCTATAGTTACTGCAACTCTGCACGTCACCCTTATTCTTAAAGATCGGCACTAACACACTTCTTCTCCATTCCTCAGGCATCCTCTCACTCTCTAAAACCCTGTTGAACAAACTAGCTAAAAATTCCACTGCTGCCTCTCCCAAACACTTCCAGACCTCCACCGGGATATCATCAGGACCAACTGCCTTCCCACTTTTCATCCTCTTCAAAGCCTTCCTGACTTCATCCTTTCTAATCTTATCTACTTTCTGTTCCACAGAGTTCACGCCTTCTACTCTTTTTTCCCTCTCATTTTCCTCATTCATCAGCTCCTCAAAGTATTCCTTCCATCTCCTCTGTACACTCTCCTCACTTGTGAGCACCCTTCCATCTCTATCCTTAATAACTCTAACTTGCTGCACATCCTTCCCATCTCGATCCCTCTGCCTAGCTAACCTGTACAAGTCCTTCTCTCCTTCTCTAGTGTCTAACCTAGTGTACAACTCGTCATATGCCTTCTGCTTGGCCTTAGACACCTCCCTCTTCACTCTGCGCTGTAACTCCTTGTATTCCTGTCTATTCTCTTCAGTCCTGTCCATGTCCCACATCTTCTTGGCTAACCTCTTCCTCTGGATACTATCCTGAACTTCCTCATTCCACCACCAAGTCTCCTTATCTTCTTTCCTCCTTCCAGATGACACACCCAGCACCTTTCTCCCTGTCTCCCTGATCACTTCTGCTGTAGTTTCCCAGTCATCTGGCAGCAATACCTGCCCACCCAGAGCCTGCCTCAACTTCTGTCTAAATTCCTCACAACATTCCTCCTTTTTCAGCTTCCACCACTTGGTTTTCTTCTCTATCTCTGACCTCTTCTTCTTACAGACCATCAGAGTCATCCTACACACCACCATCCTATGCTGTCTGGCTACACTCTCTCCCACTACCACTTTACAGTCACTAATCTCTTTCAGATTGCCTCTTCTACATAGGATGTAGTCTACCTGTGTGCTCCTACCTCCACTCTTGTAAGTCACTCTATGCTCCTCCCTCTTCTGAAAATAAGTGTTAACCACCCCCATGTCCATCCTCTTAGCAAAGTCCACTACCATCTGTCCTTCAAGGTTCCTTTCCTTAACTCCAAACTTGCCCATCACCTCCTCATCACCTGTGTTCCCCTCACCAACATGTCCATTAAAATCCGCTCCTATCACCACTCTCTCACCCGTGGGAATACTCTCCATCACCTCATCTAATTCACTCCAGAATCTCTCTTTCTCCTCCAACTCACAACCTACCTGTGGGGCATAACCACTAACAACATTCAACATCACCCCTTCAATCTCTATCTTCAGACTCATCACCCTGTCTGACACTCTCTTCACCTCCAGGACATTCCTCACAAACTCCTCCTTCAGGACCACACCTACCCCATTTCTCTTACTATCCACACCATAATAAAACAGCTTGAATCCTGCTCCTATACTACGAGCCTTGCTACCCTTCCACCTGGTCTCCTGTACACACAGTATATCCACCTTCCTTCTCTCCATCACATCAGCCAGCTCTCTACCTTTCCCTGTCATAGTACCAACATTCAGAGTTCCTATTCTCAGTCCTACACTCTTACCTTTCCTCTTCTCTCTCTGTCTGCGCACTCTCCTCCCTCCTCTACTTCTTCGACCAACAGTAGCCCAATTTCCACCGGCGCCCTGTAGGTCAACGGCGCCGATGGCGGTCGTTGTTAACCCGGGCCTCGACCGATCCGGTATGAAATTCGTACTGACGATTCGCATGGTTAAATTTGGCAATGTTTTACGCCGGATGCCCTTCCTGACGCAACCCTCTCTATTTATCCGGGCTTGGGACCGGCACAGAAGTCACTGGACTGTGACCCCCATGGCTAGATTAATCTCACTTTACTATCCTCAGCTTAAATCTATATCAAAACAGTATAACCTTTAGGTGTCAGCTGAAACTTTCTTTATAATACAATATAGTTTTAGAATAGCATAAAAAAAATAATAGAAAATAATAGAGACACAATCAAGTAGTGAGTAGTTTATTAGGTAAAAAACTTTATGAAGGGGAACCCATAAGTTCATGACAAAAAACCAGAGATGAGCATTTATCAGCTTTAGTCATCAGCCGAGATAGCAGCCGTGTATGAACACATCAGGGTACAGTGGAGAGGCCTTTGGCCTGCGAAGCCGAAGCCACGTGCACGTCTGTGTCCATGCCTTGGGACCATGGGAAAGTCAGTCAGCAAGGCCGAAGTGCAGGTTCTCACAACAAAATGTACGGCAACCCTGAGAATAGGAGAGGGGAACGTCATAACAACCCTCAGATAGGACAAGAAGAAGATGTGAAATGCCTGATGAAGCAAAACAACCAAATGAGAAATTAATATTAGGAGTAGAAGTTCACATATACCATATTGTACTAAAATCAAAGTACATCACAGAGAGAGCACAAGGTAGAGGGAATAGGTAAATAGATAAATAGGGAAAATGACTTACCTAGGTAGAAGGTAAGGTGGAGATGAGTTGTAAGATTTCTGTGGGAACAAATCAGGTCCGGTTCAGAGACGGAAGTGGAGTGTGAGAGGCGAGGAAGAACGTGGCTGTGTTTGTAAACGAGGCGGGTCAGGGCCCAAGCCAAAGTTAAATCAAAATAGGAAACGAACCATTTTAGTGGCTGGTATTAACCAAAACATGCGGGGGGAAATAGCAAAAAGCACCGAATGGCAGTCAAGCACAGATATGATGTACAGGGGAAATACGAATAGGAGGATACGTGATATAAATATGGGAGGAGACTAGACTAAAATTACACTAAACTAAACCTAACTTGCAGAGCAAATACGTTTAACCTCTTAGACAATAAAAACCAAGTAAGTGAATATACAAGGATAAATGAGTGAATAAATAAATAAGAATTGGGGAAAAGCCTTAGTGCTCTAAGTAAATGCCAGGTACAAAGCACCCCACAAAGCCAACATTCAAGTATACTGATGTATGGGATCCTAAAGTATTACCTAAAATAAAGTATTATTCCAGTAGTAACCCATTTCTGCAAATACTGTAACATGTTACATTAAAATCAAACTGTAATAGACAGGCCTAGGCTTGACTTAAAGGCCCAGCACTTGGTATCCTTGAGGCCAACAGGTGGTATCTTCAAGGCCACCAGTTATGGACAAATGAAGGAGGGGTTGGTTTTTTGGGGGCATATTCATCAGAAAAATTGTCTATAGTCGAAACAATCACGGAAAAACAAGTATTAGGAGGGGTAGAGATGTCTCTATATAGGGGTAAATTTGTATGGGGGGGTACACTCACACTTGACCGCATCGGGCCTGAAACTATGTTCTTTTCCGAGTGCCAATAAAGCTGGTTGCGTATTCTCATCCAAGCCTGGAGTATTTTTCATTATGTTCTTTCTTATATTCTTATATTTTCTTTCTTATAAATTGGCAAAGTATTTGGTTAGTTATTGCTTTCGGCTGCTCCCTTTTCGGGGTCGCCACAGCGGACCAACTGGTCCCCACAACAACTTGGCAAATGTTTTACGCCGGATGCCCTTCCTGACACAAGCCTCCCATTTTTCCGGGCTTGGGACCAGCACTGCATCCAGTGGTTGGGGTTGAGGCATTGGCTGGGAATCGAACCCAGGCCTTCCGCATGATAGGCAAGAAACCTACCACTGAGCCACCAATGCCTCATAGGCAAAGTATTTGGTAAATATAGGTAATTGGATGAGACTTCAGAACCACCCTGTAGAATGTCCACTCAGAGGGGACTCTGAGATCCGACAGCTCCTACCTCCACTCTTGTAAGTCACTCTATGCTATGGCACCGAGGTGGTGGAACGAACTTCCCCTAGGTATCCGTACGGCCGAGTCTCTGACTGTCTTCAAACGGCAACTGAAGACTTACCTCTTCCTGAAGTACTTAAACTAGCTCTTATTTTTTCCAGTTTACGTACTATGTTGCAAAGTTTAAAAAAAAAAAAAAAAAACCTCAACTCAGTGTTAGGCTAATGGTATCCCAAGTTTGTGTCTTATTGAACCAGTGTTAATGTATTCAGTGACTGAGAACTAAAGCACTTTTGTACGTCGCTCTGGATAAGAGCGTCTGCCAAATGCCAGAAATGTAAATGTAATGCTCCTCCCTCTTCTGAAAATAAGTGTTAACCACAGCCATGTCCATCCTCTTAGCAAAAAGTCCACTACCATCTGTCCTTCTAGGTTCCTTTCCTTAACTCCAAACTTGCCCATCACCTCCTCATCACCTCTGTTCCCCTCACCAGCATGTCCATTAAAATCCGCTCCTATCACCACTCTCTCACCCGTGGGAATACTCTCCATCACCTCATCTAATTCACTCCAGAATCTCTCTTTCTCCTCTAACTCCCAACCTACCTGTGGGGCATAACCACTAACAACATTCAACATCACCCCTTCAATCTCTAACTTCAGACTCATCACCCTGTCTGACACTCTCTTCACCTCCAGGACATTCCTCACAAACTCCTCCTTCAGGACCACACCTACCCCATTTCTCTTACTATCCACACCATAATAAAACAGCTTGAATCCTGCTCCTATACTACGAGCCTTGCTGCCCATCCACCTGGTCTCCTGTACACACAGTATATCCAACTTCCTTCTCTCCATCATATCAGCCAGCTCTATACCTTTCCCTGTCATAGTACCAACATTCAGAGTTCCTATTCTCAATCCTACACTCTTACCTTTCCTCTTCTCTCTCTGTCGACGCACTCTCCACCTTCAAACAACAGTAGCCCAATTTCCACTGGCGCCCTGTAGGTCAGCAGCACCGATGGAGATCATCATTAACCCGGGCCTCGACCGATCCGGTATGAAATTCGTACTGACAATTCGCATGGTTAAATTTGGCAATGTTTTACGCCAGATGCCCTTCCTGACGCAATCCTCTCTATTTATCCAGGCTTGGGACCAGCACAGAAGTCACTGGACTGTGACCCCCATGGCTAGATTGTGTGGTAGAAAGGTATTGTATAATAAATGTTTGTTTATTAATAATTTTGGATGGACAGAAAAGTTTCATACTTTGATTTTGGGTGTGACCCAGTATCTCAGTAATATATCTTACTTAAATGGTATGAGGGCCTTGTACAGACGTATTGGGCTTCATACTGAGATGTTGGGTGTGACCCGGTGTCTCAGTATAAAATCCAACGTCTCTGTAATAAACCCTGCTTAAATGGTATGAGGGCCTTGTGTGGAGATGTTGGATGTTATACTGAGATGTTGGTTGATTAAAGATTTTAAAGTCTTATTCTGTGTCTTTAAAATTAATTAAATAAAGTTATGTAAAATGAAAAATAAAGTTACATAAAATTAACAAGTCACTCTTATACTTTGGTCTCAGTCTTTTATTAGAAATCTTGGGAAAAGATCACAAACATTTAAGAACATTTTTCAAAAACATGAAAATTTCATCCTCAAAGATGCAATACTTGAATGTCCTCAAACTTAAACTGTATGTCACTATATGCAAGATCAAACATTTAAGGACATTAAAAACATTTTTCAAAAGCAAATTATTTTTCATCCTGAAGGATACTTGGATGCCCGTGAACGTAAACTGTTTCAACATATGCACAATGTCTTCAAACTGCAACACAAAAGTTTTAAACAATAAAAATATTGGCCACTCTGACTTGTAATAAAAACATGTTTAGATGCAAGATATCTAGCAAGATCACCAATAGTTGTTTTATAATTAATTAATGTAGATAAAATTATATAGATTTACTATCACTCACAATGGCAATGGCACCAGCAACGGCACCAGCAAGGACGAGGAAAGTGGCAATGGCAATTACAATAGGCAACGTAATTCACACGCAAAACATTAAAAGTCAATTCATAACCACTCCCATCTGTTACTGGTCCATTGTCCTCAGACTTTTCTTTCTGTGAAGAAAGATAAAATTTAAGGTTATTTAATACAAGGAACACAGACAGAAATTAAATCCTTCCTCCCACAATCCCTTCCAAGATAGGTCAAATTTTCACCATCTACAAAACCAAAGATTTTAGAATAAGCTGTTCAGTACCACTTACCTTTGATTCACCACAGCTCCACACACTTTGTTCCACTGAGGCCCTTTCCTTTGAGGTCTCTTTCTGTGAAGAACTCGCGTCCTAAACATGATTCATGCGATTTTAATTAAAGGGACACATGGACAGAAATCAGGTTTTTAATCTCACAATACATTCCAAAACAATTCAGGTTTTCACCATCAACACATCCAAAGCTAGCAAAGAACATAGACAACTTTTCCGTGGTAATCCATGTCCTGATGTGATAATAAATGTACACTTCTGTAGGACTTTACATACAACATTTGATTCAACATATGAGTATAGAGAGGGTAACTGTAATTCATGTGCTTTACATTAAAATATTGTTCATTACCACTCACCGTTTCTTCACCACTTACATGGTGTTCCATCACATCCTTACCATCAGGTTCTTCTTTCTGAGATGAAATTGGCTCCTAAAGATAAATCATGTTTTAAATTCATGAAGGGTTTTACTCTAAAATGCTTTTTTTACACTAAAAATGCTTCAGTGGCTCATTTTGCACAATCAGTACATTGTAAGGATTAATGCAGCAACACTAATATATGCCCCCATCTACATGTTTGTCTATTTCTTACCCTCTCACCATCTTCCTTGCTGCCCCTCCCCTCCCAAATCATAATCAATTTGTTTCCCGTTAAATGGGTTACAATAGGTGGTCATACACGTTCAAAGCTTGCAGAATAACACGGATTTTAACCGTAACCTTAATAATCCATGCCCTGTTCTGTCAATACATTGATGATGACGACATGTACATGAGTGTAAGTGATATAATTATTAATGTGATTCATGTACACCACGTATTACCTTTGCTTCAGTATCGTCCACCACACTGTGTTCCATGGATGTTATCTTCCTTTTCAGTGGGGTCAGTGTCTTCAACAACAGACAAGATAAATCATGAGATTTTTTAATTCAAGGGGACACAGATAGAATTTGGGTGTTTACTCTGACACTACATTCCAAAATGGATCAGAGTTTCAATGTCAACACATCCCCTGGTAATCCAAGCCAACATGCATTTATTACAATTTCTGCATGACTTTAATGTATATAAATGTATGACGATGATTCATGTCCACAACACAAAACAGTCACTCACCATTAGCTACACTAATATATGCCCCCATCTACATGTTTGTCTATTTCTTACCCTCTCACCGTCTTCCTTGCTGCCCCTCCCCAACCAAATCATAATCCCCCATCCACCCACCTCCCCTTGAGCTGTGGTTCTGCTCAATGTTTCTTCCTGACATTGCCAAAGATTGTTGATGGTACAGGAAGAAAAAAAATAAGCAGGGCTGTTGCACTAGAAGCCCTGGATTTAGAATCACTATACTACCCCACTGATCTCACCCTTAACTTATCTTTTTCATTGCTCTCCACATCAGGGTTGTACACATCAATCTTATTCTCATTCATGGACTTCTGCTTGAAAAAAAAAAAAAAAATCATAGAATTTGCAGTCAGAATTTTGTTAAGACGCTTATACACAATAAATGTTTTGTTTCCTGTTAAATGGGTTACAATAGGTGAGGTCATACACGCTCAAAGCTTGCAGAATAACAACACAAATTTTTACCCTAACCTTAGTAATCCATGCCCTGTTCTGTCAATACATTGATGACATGTACATGAGTGTAAGTGATATAATTATTAATGTGATTCATGTACACCATGTATTACCTTTGCTTCAGTATCATCCACCACACTGTATTCAATGGATGTTATCTTCCTTTTCAGTGGGGTCAGTGTCTTCAACAACAGACAAAATAAATCATGAGATTTTTTAATTCAAGGGGACACATAGATAGAATTTGGGTGTTTACTCTGACACTACATTCCAGAATGGATCAAAGTTTCAACATCAACACATCCCTGGTAATCCAAGCCAACATGCATTTATTACAATTTCTGCATGACTTTAACGTATATAAATGTATGACGATGATTCATAAGCAGCAGTCCTCTCAGACAATATCTCCAGGACACTACGCACCATCTGACTGGTAAGCCATAACCCAGATTACAATTATGATAGATACTGTTCAGCTCTCCAGACTGATACAAGTGCACACATAGCTCATCCTATAGAGACTGTGTCTGTTCCCCGAATAGTGAGATCAAAGAATAAATTCATTAATAGCCCTTGAAATAATCTAATCGCAGTTATATCTGAAAAATGCCAAATAATTAAAGAAAAACAATTCCTAAAGTTTGGGCTTCTCAACATTAGATCCCTTGCACAGAAAGCACTTATTGTTAATTAAATGATCTCAGATGATAGTTTTGATACACTCTGCCTTACTGAAACCTGGCTTAGGCCAAATGAATTCATTAGTCTGAATGAGTCCACTCCGGCAGGATTTTGCTATAAGCATGAACCCCGTCAGACTGGTGGTGCAGGTGGTGTGGCAACTATTTATAGCAACTCTCTTACCGTTACTCAGAAAACAGGAACCAGGTTTAACTCATTCGAAGTGCTTGTCCTTAAAGTTACACTCACAGACATAAATAATAAATCTCTACTGTATCTTGCGCTGACCACCGTATATAGACCCCCAGGGCCCTACGCTGATTTTCTTAGAGTTTGCACATTTACTCTCAGACCTACTGATTAATTTTGACAAGGTGTTGATTGTAGGAGACTTTAACATTCATGTAGACGATTCCAACGATGCCTTAGGACTCGCATTTATGGATTTATTAAATTCTTTTGGGGTTAAACAAAACATTACTAGACCAACTCATCGTTTTAACCATACACTAGATTTAATTATATCACATGGAACAGATGTCACTGATATAGATATTCTACCTCAAAGTGATGATATCACAGACCATCACCTCTTAGTGTACACTCTACCTGTAGAACATATTAGACACGTCTCCCCTCGTTATCGACTCGGTAGAACTATTATCCCGACCACTAAAGACAGATTCACAAGTAATCTACCGGATCTGTCTCAACTTCTCACCAGACCCCTAAATGCAGATGACCTAGATGAATTAACTAACAGCATAGGCACTATTTTCACCAGCACACTAGATACTGTTGCCCCCATCCGATTAAAAAAGGTCAGAGAAAACACCTGCACCATGGTATAATAGTCATACTCATGCTCTCAAGAGAGCAACCCGTAACCTAGAGCGAAAATGGAGAAAAACTAAATTAGAAGTCTTCAGAATTGCATATAAAGACAGTATGTCCAGCTATAGACAGGCTCTAAAAGCTGCTAGGGCTGAGCATTTGAGCAAACTTATAGAAATAAACCAAAACAATCCCAGATTTTTATTTAGTACAGTGGCTAGATTGACAAAACATCAGATATCTGAAGAGAGTACTCCATCACATTTTAATAGTGAGGACTTTATGAACTTCTTCACCGACAAAATCGATAGTATCAGGAATAAAATAATGGATGTTCAACCTTTGACAACATCCGGTGATCTAGTCCAACCTAAAGCTCCACATTCAAAGCTACAATGCTTTACAGGTATAGGGCAGGAAGAGCTGTATAAACTTATCACCACGGCTAATTCAACAACATGTTTGTTAGATCCAATTCCAACTAGATTACTGAAAGAAGTGATACACACAGCTGGAGACCCTCTCCTCAACATTATTAATTCCTCGTTATATTTAGGTCACGTCCCTAAACCTTTCAAGCTAGCAGTTATTAAGCCTCTTCTTAAGAAACCTAAACTAGTCCCTAATGACATTAAAATTACAGACCGATTTCAAACCTTCCTTTTATATCTAAAATATTAGAAAAGGTTGTGTCTACTCAATTATGCTCCTTTTTACAGGAAAACAATATCCTTGAAGAATTTCAGTCAGGTTTCAGGCCCCATCATAGTACAGAAACTGCACTAGTTAAGATCACAAATGACTTGTTTTTAGCTTCGGACCAAGGCTGCATCTCAATATTAGTCTTACTTGATCTTAGTGCTGCATTCCACACTATAGATCATAACATTCTCGTAGACTGCTTACAAAATCACATAGGTATTCAGGGACAGGCGTTAAAATGGTTCAGATCCTACTTGTCTGATCGATACCATTTTGTAGATTTAAATGGAGAAATGTCCAGTGTAATGCCAGTGAAATACGGGGTCCCACAAGGATCAGTTTTAGGACCTCTGCTTCTCTCAATATACATGCTTCCCTTAGGCAACATCATTAGAAGGCATGGGATTAGTTTCCATTGTTACGCTGACGATACACAGTTATATATCTCATCAAAACCAGATGAAATATCTAAACTGTCTAGATTAACAGAGTGCGTTAAAGATATTAAAGATTGGATGGCTGATAATTTTCTATTACTAAATCCTGATAAGATGGAGATATTACTGATTGGTCCAAAAACCAGTACACAGAAGCTCTCACAATTCAACCTGTACTTAGAAGGATGTTCTATTACTAATAGCTCTACAGTGAAAGACCTGGGCATAATTTTAGACAGCAGTTTGTCCTTTAAAAACATATTTCCGATATTACTAAAATAGCCTTCTTCCACCTCAGAAATATCGCCAAGCTTAGGAACATTTTATCTGTATCTGATGCAGAAAAGCTAGTTCACGCATTCATGACCTCCAGACTGGACTATTGTAATTCATTATTAGGTGTTTGTCCTGCATCTTCAATAAACAAACTACAGTTAGTCCAGAATGCAGCTGCCAGAGTCCTTACCAGGTCAAGAAAGTATGATCATATAACACCAATATTATCATCCCTGCACTGGCTACCTGTTAAATTTAGAATTGATTATAAACTAGCTCTACTTACATACAAGACCCTAAATGGTTTAGCTCCCACGTATCTAGCCAGTCTTCTAATGTGTTACAATCCATCACGCTCCTTAAGATCTCAAAACTCCGGGTTCCCTTTTGAGTCTGTTTCCTCTCAAGGTTTCTTCCTAATACCATCTAAGGGAGTTTTTCCTTGCCACAGTCGCCTGAGTCACCTCAGGCTCGCTCACTAGGGAAAATTTTGTCTAACATCTAGGACTGTTTGTTTGTATGTTTATTGTTTCTTATGTTCTGTAAAGCTGCTTTGAGACAATGCTCTTTGTTAAAAGCGCTATACAAATAAAATTGAATTGAATTGAAGTCCACAACACAAAACAGTCACTCACCATTGCTTCACCACAGGCCTCCACGCCATGTTCACTCTCTCGTCTGAACATTTTTGTTCCTGAACATGAATCACGAGATGTTTTAATTAAAAGTATATATAGACAGTAAAAACAGAAGTTTTTACTCACACAATACATGTCAAAATAACTCAAATTTTCAGTCTCAACCACATGGAGATGGAGGTATATATATATATATATATATATATATATATATATATATATATATATATATATATATATATATATATATATATATATATATATATATATACACATATATATTCAAGAAGGGGGGGGCTTACATTAACTGAGTTACTTTAGTAAATAAAGATGCAATTAGTAAATATGTTCATACAGGGAACTGTAATCAAGCTTAAAATGGTGCACAATTATACAAATACTGAGCTATATAAACAGTACAATAAATACCATTGGAGTTTTAAAAGTGGATGTAAATTATATTTATAACACTGAACTAACCTGGAGATGAGCTCCCAACCCGATGAAGTTTCAAGGAGAAAATGGCACAAGCCCATGCAGTGAACACGTGATAGACGCAGCAGCGAATCAGAACTTCTTCTTCTTCTTCTTTCGGCTTTTCCCTTCAGGGGTCGCCACAGCGAATCATCTCTCTCCACCTATCCCTATCTTCTGCATCCTCAACCCTTGCACCCACTAGCTTCATATCCTTATTTATTACATCCATATACCTCCTCTTTGGCCTTCCTCTTTGCCTCCTGCCTGGCAGCTCCATGTCCAACATTCTCCTACCAATATACTCACTCTCCCTCCTCTGAACATGTCCAAACCATCTTAATCTGGCCTCCCTAACTTTGTCCCCCAAACGTCCAACATGAGCTGTCCCTCTGATGTACTCATTCCTAATCCTGTCCAATCTTGTCACTCCCAAAGAGAACCTCAACATCTTCAGCTCTGCTACCTCGAGCTCTGACTCCTGTCTCTTCCTCAGTGACACTGTCTCTAAACCATACAGCATGGCCGCTCTCACCACTGTCCTGTACACCTTCCCCTTGATTCTCGCTGATATTTTCCGATCACACAGAACTCCCGACACCTTTCTCCACCCATTCCAACCTGCCTGCACTCGCTTCTTTACCTCTTTCCCACACTCTCCATTACTCTGGACTGTTGACCCCAAGTACTTAAACTCCAGTACCTTCTTCACCTCTTCACCCTGTAACCTTACTGTTCCACTTCCCTCCCTTTCATTCACACACATGTACTCAGTCTTACTACGACTGACCTTCATTCCTCTTCTCTCCAGCGCAAACCTCCACCTCTCCAGGTTTTCCTCCACCTGCTCCCTGCTCTCACTACAGATCACAATGTCATCTGCAAACATCATTGTCCAAGGAGACTCCTGTCTGACCTCCTCTGACAACTGGTCCATCACTATAGCAAACAGGAAGGGGCTTAGAGCCGATCCCTGATGCAGTCCCACCTCCACTTTGAACTCCTCTGTCTGACCTACAGCACACCTCACCACTGTCCTGCTCCTCTCATACATGTCCTGCACCACTCTGACATACTTCTCCGCTACTCCTGACTTCCTCATACAGTACCACAGCTCTTCTCTTGGCACCCTGTCATATGCTTTCTCCAAGTCTACAAACACACAGTGCAACTCCTTCTGACCATCCCTATACTTCTCCATCAAAATCCTCAGAGCAAAAATTGCATCCGTTGTGCTCTTTCTGGGCATGAAGCCATACTGCTGCTCACAAATTTCCACTACCTTCCTTAACCTAGCTTCCACTACTCTTTCCCATACCTTCATTGTATGGCTCATCAACTTTATCCCCCTATAGTTGCTGCAACTCTGCACGTCACCCTTATTCTTAAAGATCGGCACTAACACACTTCTTCTCCATTCCTCAGGCATCCTCTCACTCTCTAAAACCCTGTTGAACAAATTAGCTAAAAATTCCACTGCTGCCTCTCCCAGACACTTCCAGACCTCCACCGGAATGTCATCAGGACCAACTGCCTTCCCACTTTTCATACTCTTCAAAGCCTTCCTGACTTCATCCTTTCTAATCTTATCTACTTTCTGTTCCACAGAGTTCACCCCTTCTACTCTTTTTTCCCTCTCATTTTCCTCATTCATCAGCTCCTCAAAGTATTCCTTCCATCTCCTCTGTACACTCTCCTCACTTGTGAGCACCCTTCCATCTCTATCCTTAATAACTCTAACTTGCTGCACATCCTTCCCATCTCGATCCCTCTGCCTAGCTAACCTGTACAAGTCCTTCTCTCCTTCTCTAGTGTCTAACCTAGTGTACAACTCGTCATATGCCTTCTGCTTGGCCTTAGACACCTCCCTCTTCACTCTGCGCTGTAACTCCTTGTATTCCTGTCTATTCTCTTCAGTCCTGTCCATGTCCCACTTCTTCTTGGCTAACCTCTTCCTCTGGATACTATCCTGAACTTCCTCATTCCACCACCAAGTCTCCTTATCTTCTTTCCTCCTTCCAGATGACACACCCAGCACCTTTCTCCCTGTCTCCCTGATCACTTCTGCTGTAGTTTCCCAGTCATCTGGCAGCACTACCTGACCACCCAGAGCCTGCCTCAACTTCTGTCTAAATTCCTCACAACATTCCTCCTTTTTCAGCTTCCACCACTTGGTTTTCTTCTCTATCTTTGACCTCTTCGTCTTACAGACCATCAAAGTCATCCTACACACCACCATCCTATGCTGTCTGGCTACACTCTCTCCCACTACCACTTTACAGTCACTAATCTCTTTCAGGTTGCCTCTTCTACATAGAATGTAGTCTACCTGTGTTCTCCTACCTCCACTCTTGTAAGTCACTCTATGCTCCTCCCTCTTCTGAAAATAAGTGTTAACCACACCCATGTCCATCCTCTTAGCAAAGTCCACTACCATCTGTCCTTCAAGGTTCCTTTCCTTAACTCCAAAGCAGCGAATCAGAACAGACTTGTTAATTAGTCTGCGCGCTGAAACAGCAGGTGGTGTTTTAGTGGAACGATGGAAGGAGAAGTTGGCAGCGCTCATGTTCACGCTGCACGATTTTAACCCTGATTTTCAGTGAAAATCCGTGAAATATTCAGCATGCTAAATGTCTGCACCTGTCGTGCAATGTGAAAGGAGTTGTGACTGAAAAATATCTCGGCAAAATTATTCATTTGTTCAATTATGCAGAACACACAATCCTCGTTCCCCATGCAGACCATTTGGCTCGTGAACCTTTTGCAGGGTAGCATTTCCGGTCTCGCGCGCGAACTCAGATCTCACGTGATCTTGCGTTATTTCCTTTTCATTTCTGGAGCACGAGCTGTTGAAAGTTGAAGATGGCGCAGTGTGACCTCGGCATAAGAAACCAAGAATAATTACATTTATTTTATTTGCATCTTTATTTACTGAAGAATTGTTACTGTTGTACATACAATGTGAAAAAGTGTTGGCCCCCTTCCTGATTTCTTATGTTTTTGCATGTTTGTCACACTTTAATGTTTCAGATAATCAAACACATTTAAATATTAGTCAAAGATAACACAAGTAAACACATCATGCAGTTTTTAAATGAAGGTTTTTATTATTAAGGGAAAACAAAATCCAAAACTACATGGCCCTGTGTGAAAAAGTGTTTGGTGTGTGGACTTGCTGTGATAAATGGAACCATGAAATCTGCTGTCTACCAAAAAATCCTGAAGGAGAATGTCCGGCCATCTGTTTGTGACCTCAAGCTGAAGTGAACTTGGGTTCTGCAGCAGAACAATGATCCAAAACACACCAGCAAGTCCACCTCTGAATGGCTGAAGAAAAACAAAATGAAGACTTTGGAGTGTCCGAGTCAAGGTCCTGACCTCAATCCCATTGAGATACAGTGATGAACAAACAGTTGCATGAATTTTAGTATTGTGTAATTTTCTGATTTCTTTATTCTACCTGGCCAAGCGGCAACTGGGACATAAAACCTACAGGAAAGTGGCGACTTTTATGTGTCATGATGAACATACAGCCAAAAAATTATGAAACTAAATTTCACTAAAAATAAAATAGAAATAGTTATGTGGTAGGTATCAGAAGTTTTATTTCAGCCATTTCTTTTTGTTGTGTTTTATGAGGCCTATTAAGGTCTTTTGTTGAATAAAAATTTATATTGAAAAAATCTGTTTATTTGTTAATTACTGATGTGCTGTAGAGAAGTATTATATAATGAATGTTTCTAAATATTAATAATGTTGGATGAACAGAAAAGTTTCATTCTTTGATGTTGGGTGTGACCCAGTATCTCAGTATAACATCCAACATCTTTGTAATATATCCTACTTAAATGGTATGAGGGCCTTGTACGGACATGTTGGGCTTCATACTGAAATGTTGGGTGTGACCCAGTATCTCAGTATAAAATCCAACATCTCTGTAATAGACCTTGCTTAGATGGTATTATGGCCTTGTGTGGAGATGTTGGATTTTATACTGAGATGTTGGTTGATTAAAGGTTTTAAAGTCTAAATCTATGTCTTTAAAATTAATTAAATAAAAATATATAAAGTTAAAATTAACTTAAAAATATCTATTACATGAAATTAACCTTTCACTCTTACACTTTGGTCTCACTGTCTTTTATTAGAAATTTTGGGAAAAATTTAGATCAAACATTTAAGAACATTAACAACATTTTTCAAAAACAAATTATTCTTCATCCTCAAGGATGTGATACTTGGATGTCCTCGAACTTGGATTGTATGTCAACATATGCAAGATTACAAACATTTAAGTAAATTAAGAACATTTTTCAAAAACAAATTATTCTTCATCCTCAAGGATGTGATACTTGGATGTCCTCGAACATAAACCGTGTTTCAACATATGCAAAATGTCTTCAAACTGCAACACAAAAGGTTAAACAGTAAAAAATATTGACCAGGTGACCATATTGATTTGTAACACAAGCATGCTCAGATGGACAAAATATGAACCACAACTCCAGCATGAGTTTAACCTGCATGATATAATCATGTGAGTTTATATCTCACTGTAATTCATGTATGGAACATTAAAAGTCACTTCATTAACACTCACCTCTGTCACTGTTCCTTTAGCCTAGTGGTTTCTTTTCTGCAAAGAAAAATAGATAAAGAATTTAAAATAAAATAAAATAAATATCCTAAAGATAAAATTTAAGTTTTTTTAATTCAAGGGACATAGACAGAAATGGGATTTTTCCTCTCGCAATCCATTGCAAGATGGGTCGAATTTTAACCTTCCACAGAACCAATGATTTCAGAATAAGATGTTCAGTACCACTTGCCTTAAAGTACCATATGCTGTAAATTCACCAACGGTCCGATCCATGCCCATTTCAGAAAATATGAACCACGTCTTTGGCATAGTTTTCACCTTTGTTATGTAATTGTGTGCAGTTCTATGTATGACTGTTATTGATGTACACCAAACTAAAAACTGTTCAATACCACTTACCTTTGATTCACCACAGGTCCCTGCAGTGTTTTCCACTGAAACCTGGCCATCTTTTTCTTTCTGTGAAGAAAGAAATTTTTAATGTGATTTTTTAATTAAAGGGACACATGTACAGAAATTGGATTTTTAATCCAACAATCCATTGCTAAATGGGTCAGGTTTTCATCATCAACACATCACAGTGCTTTCAGAATCATAAGACAACTTTTCCCTGGTAATCTATGCCCTGCTGTGAAAATACATGGAACATGACTTCCACATGAGTTTAGTTTATGATGCAATTGTGTGAGATAATGCATAAATGTAAGTCATATGCACAACACTAAAAAAGTCCATTGCCACTCACCTGTTTAATTGATTCCTTTCCGTCAGATTCTTCTTTCTGTGAAGAACCCAACTTCTAAAGATAAATCGGGACATAGACAGAAATAGTGTTTTTTACTATCGCAATACATTCCAAAATGTCTGATGTTTTTAACCATCAACACAACCAGACAACTTTTCCATGGTAATCCATGTCCTGATCAGACGATACACAGACCATGACTTCTACAGGATTCTAACTTTTCTGATTTTGAGTGAGTAATAAATGTTTTCAGCATCAACACACCCAAAGCTTCCAGAATAAAAAATAAAACAACTTTTCCCATAATCCATGCTCTGTTCAGAACTTTTGAGCACGCTGCATGATTTATGTAATTATGCAATTTATGTACAAGTTACAGTTTGTGAGGAATGTTCTGGAGGTGAAGAGAGTGTCAGACAGGGTGATGAGTCTGAAGTTAGAGATTGAAGGGGTGATGTTGAATGTTGTTAGTGGTTATGCCCCACAGGTAGGTTGTGAGTTAGAGGAGAAAGAGAGATTCTGGAGTGAATTAGATGAGGTGATGGAGAGTATTCCCACGGGTGAGAGAGTGGTGATAGGAGCGGATTTTAATGGACATGTTGGTGAGGGGAACACAGGTGATGAGGAGGTGATGGGCAAGTTTGGAGTTAAGGAAAGGAACCTTGAAGGACAGATGGTAGTGGACTTTGCTAAGAGGATGGACATGGGGGTGGTTAACACTTATTTTCAGAAGAGGGAGGAGCATAGAGTGACTTACAAGAGTGGAGGTAGGAGCACACAGGTAGACTACATCCTATGTAGAAGAGGCAATCTGAAAGAGATTAGTGACTGTAAAGTGGTAGTGGGAGAGTGTGTAGCCAGACAGCATAGGATGGTGGTGTGTAGGATGACTCTGATGGTCTGTAAGGAGAAGAGGTCAGAGATAGAGAAGAAAACCAAGTGGTGGAAGCTGAAAAAGGAGGAATGTTGTGAGGAATTTAGACAGAAGTTGAGGCAGGCTCTGGGTGGTCAGGTAGTGCTGCCAGATGACTGGGAAACTACAGCAGAAGTGATCAGGGAGACAGGGAGAAAGGTGCTGGGTGTGTCATCTGGAAGGAGGAAAGAAGATAAGGAGACTTGGTGGTGGAATGAGGAAGTTCAGGATAGTATCCAGAGGAAGAGGTTAGCCAAGAAGAAGTGGGACATGGACAGGACTGAAGAGAATAGACAGGAATACAAGGAGTTACAGCGCAGAGTGAAGAGGGAGGTGTCTAAGGCCAAGCAGAAGGCATATGACGAGTTGTACACTAGGTTAGACACTAGAGAAGGAGAGAAGGACTTGTACAGATTAGCTAGGCAGAGGGATCGAGATGGGAAGGATGTGCAGCAAGTTAGAGTTATTAAGGATAGAGATGGAAGGGTGCTCACAAGTGAGGAGAGTGTACAGAGGAGATGGAAGGAGTACTTTGAGGAGCTGATGAATGAGGAAAATGAGAGGGAAAAAAGAGTAGAAGGGGTGAACTCTGTGGAACAGAAAGTAGATAAGATTAGAAAGGATGAAGTCAGGAAGGCTTTGAAGAGGATGAAAAGTGGGAAGGCAGTTGGTCCTGATGACATCCCGGTGGAGGTCTGGAAGTGTCTGGGAGAGGCAGCAGTGGAATTTTTAGCTAGTTTGTTCAACAGGATTTTAGAGAGTGAGAAGATGCCTGAGGAATGGAGAAGAAGTGTGTTAGTGCCGATCTTTAAGAATAAGGGTGACGTGCAGAGTTGCAGTAACTATAGGGGAATAAAGTTGATGAGCCATGCAATGAAGGTATGGGAAAGAGTAGTGGAAGCTAGGTTAAGGAAGGTAGTGGAAATTTGTGAGCAGCAGTATGGCTTCATGCCCAGAAAGAGCACAACAGATGCAATTTTTGCTCTGAGAATTTTGATGGAGAAGTATAGGGATGGTCAGAGGGAGTTGCACTGTGTGTTTGTAGACTTGGAGAAAGCATATGACAGGGTGCCAAGAGAAGAGCTGTGGTACTGTATGAGGAAGTCAGGAGTAGCAGAGAAGTATGTCAGAGTGGTGCAGGACATGTATGAGAGGAGCAGGACAGTGGTGAGGTATGCTATAGGTCAGACAGAGTTCAAAGTGGAGGTGGGACTGCATCAGGGATCAGCTCTGAGCCCCTTCCTGTTTGCTATAGTGATGGACCAGTTGTCAGAGGAGGTCAGACAGGAGTCTCCTTGGACAATGATGTTTGCAGATGACATTGTGATCTGTAGTGAGAGCAGGGCGCAGGTGGAGGAAAACCTGGAGAGGTGGAGGTTTGCGCTGGAGAGAAGAGGAATGAAAGTCAGTCGTAGTAAGACTGAGTACATGTGTGTGAATGAAAGGGAGGGAAGTGGAACAGTAAGGTTACAGGGTGAAGAGGTGAAGAAGGTACAGGAGTTTAAGTACTTGGGGTCAACAGTCCAGAGTAATGGAGAGTGTGGGAAAGAGGTAAAGAAGCGAGTGCAGGCAGGTTGGAATGGGTGGAGGAAGGTGTCGGGAGTTCTGTGTGATCAGAAAATATCAGCGAGAATCAAGGGGAAGGTGTACAGGACAATGGTGAGACCGGCCATGCTGTATGGTTTAGAGACAGTGTCACTGAGGAAGAGACAGGAGTCAGAGCTAGAGGTAGCAGAGCTGAAGATGTTGAGGTTCTCTTTGGGAGTGACAAGATTGGACAGGATTAGGAATGAGTACATCAGAGGGACAGCTCATGTTGGACGTTTGGGGGACAAAGTTAGGGAGGCCAGATTAAGATGGTTTGGACATGTTCAGAGGAGGGAGAGTGAGTATATTGGTAGGAGAATGTTGGACATGAAGCTGCCAGGCAGGAGGCAAAGAGGAAGGCCAAAGAGGAGGTATATGGATGGAATTAATGAGGATATGAAGCTAGTGGGTGCAAGGGTTGAGGATGCAGAAGATAGGGATAGGTGGAGAGAGATGATTCGCTGTGGTGACCCCTGAAGGGAGAAGCCGAAAGAAGAAGAAGATGTACAAGTTACAGTAATTCATGTTCACATTAAACATTAAAACCAATGTAATACCACTCACATTTTCTTCTGCATGGGCCCTTAACTTCTCTTTCAATTAACCTTTCTTTCATCAGCTTTTTCAACTCATAAAATGAGTCATGAGATTTTTAAACCAAGGGACACAGACATAGATGTCTGCATGATTTTAACTTACAATTTTATGTGCACAATATCAAAAACCAGTTCATTTCCACTCACCTTTGACTCATCCAGGGTCTCCACAGGATGTCTCTCTGGCTCTTCTCTCCCTGACATTTTTGTTTCTAGACATCAGTAAAGAGATTTTTTAATTAAAGGGACATGTACACAGATATTGGATCTTTTATGCTCACAATACATGTCAAAATGTCTCAGACTTTCTGCATCAGTACAATGAGAGTCCACACACTATGAATTGTAATCTACTTTACTGGTTTTGGACCAGATGATTGCTGAGTTTACTGATACATATTTCACTGTTACTCACAAGTTATGTTATGAAATCACATGAATTTGGCAAATATGTATAAACATATACATACACTTTTTATATTTGCATTTATGCACATTAAATGAGAGAAATGGCTAACATTAGCTTAACTGGCATAAGCTGAAATGCTATTGGCAACATTAGACAGCTTAATTTACTTTTTTACAAATTAAAACTCCTTTTTAAAACACTACTCACACTTAGAAGCAGAAAAGGTTGACCTGTAACTCCTTCCTCGAGATGTACAGCGAATCCTCTGAAATTTGAAGCAGAATGATGAAATGTTTGCTATAAACACAGGAGGGGGAGGGGAACCCATGCAGACAGCGCATGTCAGATACAGCAGCCAATCACAGAAGACTTGTTAATGACCACACGTGTTAGAGGAGTAATCAGTACAGCATGAAGTCAAGTTTAGATAAGAAAATGCGAATTCCCAGACATAAAAGCTAACATTTTAAAGTTCAGAGAATAAATAAAAAGAAATATAAAGGACATGATTGTTTTAATTTTATTACTCACAATTAATGACGTGTCCATATTTACATGAGTTAGATTAGAATCTGTGGAAGTGCATGTGCAGGCCTGGCTTTGAACACAGGATACAGGAGTTCAAGGTATATGTTATTACCACTAAACTACAGTGGCAGACAATCAGATTGCTAATACAACAATACTTAAGATGGCTTAATAAATAAACAAGTCATGGTCAGAATTCACCGCATATATGATTAAAATTGAGGTATGTTGTAGTTCACTAGTAGACCATTGTAGAGCTCTTGGTCCCACCTCTCTTGATTGAGTCGAATTGTGGATCAGGCCTGTTTCACGAGTGTATTATTGAGGCCTGTTCGGCCAACAACGGCCATATCAACTTGCAATCATGTTTTCTGCGTTGCCGGCGGCTAGCCATATACTAGGACCCATGATTTGTCTTTCTCACACAACAGCAAGGGGCCTATATATGACTCCCAATACTCAGCAACTCGTTTAGACCAACTTCTCAGTATATAACACCAAATTGTTTTTTTCTTAATTTCCTTTCTTAATTTACAACCCAGTGACTTCAGCTAGGGTTAGTGTAACAGACTTTATTTGATCCTGTCATGATGTATTAATTTGGTACGTTCCGGCGCTCATTGTGTATATGTGTGTGTGATGTATTTTCCCCTCGGGGCCTGCCATATATAGGTTGGTGCATGCGCACTTTTTGGTATTGGTATGTCGCGAGTTTTTCGGGCTGATTATTTTCATGTGTGACAGAGAATAAAGTGAAGGAACGTTCAGACGACTGTCGTTTATTGTTTTCTTATTCCTAAGTATTTTAGGCGAACCCTGCACAAACGCTCGGTCACATTGGTGGCAGCGGTTTTGTTTTGTTTTATTTGCTGTATGTGGCTCAGTGTTACGGCAAGTGTTTAACTAGTTAGTCTGCAGTTGAAAGTTCTTAGCTAAGTTAGCACGCACGGGTTCAACATTGATGGCCATCATGTGGTACAAAGAGGAGGATGATTTTTATTTGAGACGGGACCGCGAAAAGGTCAACAGACATGTGAAAATCGAGCTACCGCCACCGTTCTCCGGTGATGAGAAGCAGAGTTTTCTGTGCTGGACGCGGCAGTTCGAGGTTGCCGTCAGAGCGATCACGGAGGGAGATGACGTTGCGTCAGTTAACTATGAGCTGGTGAGGATTCTGCCGACACGTTTGGCTGGCGCGGCGTTTCTTCTGTGGGACAGTCTTCCTGCCACTGTTCAGGGTGACTATAATACTGTGAAGGAAAGACTAAAAGAGGCTTTCGGGCAGAGACAGTTTATGGATCGCTTTCGAGCCAGTTTATCAGCCCGCCCTTGTGCCCCGCGCGAAAGTCTGGAAGTGTATGCGGCAGAGGTCAGCAGATTAGTGGACGAGGCTTTTCCTGAGTATGGTGACAAGGCCCAAAGAGAAGAAAAGTTTCGTCGTTTCTTGACTGGTCTGGATCCTGTGCTCAGAGCTAAATGTCATGAACAAGGAGCAACAGATATGGAGGAGGCCGTGATAATTGCAGGTCGGTGCGAAAATGCCAGAAACTCAATAAAGACTGATTACATGCCTGTTAATGCTGCCTACGGTAATAGTGAGGGAGGAGCAGTGGCTGCTGTTCACTCTGTGACTGATAATGAAGGGCTATACAGGGCAGTGGATAGATTAACGGAAGAAATGAGAGACATGAGAATTGAACTGATGCGCTTGGGTGACGAGAACCAAAGACTGAAAGCCAGAGCGAGTCCTAGAGCAATGGATGAGTGGAGTGGAGATCGCTCTCAGTCTAGTGGAATGTGCCTGTGGGGGTTGTGGATGCCAGTCACGTGTCTTTGCCGCACGGAGGGGTCGTTCGCCTGAGAGAAAATCGTTCCAACAGCATGATGAGCACACATCAGGTATATGGTTATAAAGACTCATACTCTGCACAGTCCCCTGCTAAACGTAACCCTAGCCCCAGTCCTCGCAGATGGAACAGCTATGAGAACGACTCCAGAAAGCGGGGTGTGCGTTTCATGTCTCCTGGCACAGCGGAGCGCCGCAGTGGGCCAGGAAATGGATTTTAGCTGATGTTGCGGCCCAAACACCAGCTATGCTGCCTGCGGGCCTTAAAATAGACAATGCTGATGATAGTGACTCCATTTCAAAAGACATTAATATGATTGCGGATGCTGGCCGGGATGGGCTAGTGTCGTATGTGAGAGGGGTGAGTGAAGGTGTGGAGGTTCAAATGTTAGTCGACTCCGGTTCCAGTGTATCTCTCATGAGTGCCGACTTCCGCATGTCAGTTCCAACACTTCGTAATCGTCCATTGAAAAAGGACTATGTGTCAGCCCGTGCTGTGAATGGACAATTGCTAGATACACTGGGCACCATCACAATAACATTTCAGCTGGGTACTGAGTCGTGGCAGCATGTCTTTCATGTGCTAAGAGAAACCACACAGACTGTGTTGCTGGGCTGGGACTTTCTGTTGAAAAATCATGCTTTGATGGATCTCAGCCATAATAAGCTACAACTGTGGGACATCTCAGTTCCTCTCCTTACCAGCAAAGATTTCGTTCCAACGTGCTGCAATGCGTCGCTGGCCACCGCTATGAACTTGCCACCCCTCAGTGAGTCAGTGGTGGCAGTTAAAGTGTGTTCACCCAATGCAGCCCATTTGGTGAGTGACTTTGTTGGCTATCTGGAACCCAATGTGGCGGATTCTTCCGGTCTAGTGGTTGCTCACACAGTGGCCACGGTTCACAATGGACTGACAAAAGCTCGGATTTTGAATCTTACTGGACAGGACATTTCGTTGAAACAAGGTATGCACCTGGGTGAGTTTTACTCAGTTGATGACTCTGATGTTCAACTGTTTCAAGCTCCAGCTGATATAACTGCAGCGACCGTGTCCAGTGTTGCGCCTCCTGTGTTGCTGGATGAGTCACCTATTTCTGAATCGGAGAAAGCTGCGCTTTCAGCATTGCTGCTGGAATACAGTGACATCTTCAGCTCCTCCAAATGGAATTCTGGTAGATGTACACTAGTGAAACATCACATTAGAACGGGTGAGCAGACTCCCATCAAACAGCGTGCATATCGTGCATCCCCTGAAAAGCGTGCTGAGATAGAGAAACAGGTGACTATTA
Source organism: Hemibagrus guttatus (assembly GCA_033459395.1). Lineage (NCBI taxonomy): Eukaryota > Metazoa > Chordata > Actinopteri > Siluriformes > Bagridae > Hemibagrus > Hemibagrus guttatus. The sequence continues at coordinate 4,961 of JAUCMX010000081.1, read as the reverse complement.
AAGACTCTCATCCTTTACCCCGTGTGGATGACACACTGGACGCGTTAGCAGGCGCAGTGTGGTTCAGCACACTAGATTTCTCTAACGGTTACTGGCAGGTGGAAGTTGCTGAGGACGACCGAGAAAAGACAACCTTTACGACAGGACAGGGCCTCTATCAGTGGCGGTCCATGGCGATGGGGCTATCCAACGCCCCCGCCATATTTCAGCGTTTGATGGAGCTGGTCTTCAGGGGGCTCCCGTGGCACATCTGCATGGTATATCTCGATGACATTTTGATTTATAGCAAAACTTTTGAAGAGCACCTGTCAAGTTTGAAAGAGGTGTTTCTGAGAATCCAATCTGCTGGTTTAAAACTGAATCCAAGCAAATGTCACCTTGCCATAGATCACGTGGTCTTTCTGGGCCATGTCGTTTCTCGAAAAGGTCTTCAGCCTGATCCAAAGAACACAGAGAAAGTCTTAAACTGGCCAATTCCCCGTTCTCCTTCTGAGGTCAGAGCCTTTGTGGGACTGTGTTCCTATTACAGACGGTTCATCAAGGACTTTTCTAAACTCGCTGCTCCACTAAATCAGCTTGTTGGGAAAAACATGCCCTTTGTGTGGACTGCTGAGTGCGACAAATCCTTTAACCGTTTGAAGAGTGTGTTGTCATCTGACCCTATGGTAATATTGCCTGACTTCAGTGTGGCTTTTAAAATCTACACGGATGCGTCCAACTTGGCTGTTGGTGCAGTCCTTGCCCAGGACAGAGATGGACTCGAGCATGTGCTTGCGTACGCCAGTCGGGCATTGAATTCCTCTCAAAAGCGTTGGTCCACCTTTGATCGTGAGTTGTGGGCTATTGTGTGGGCAGTGAGGGAGTTTAACATTATCACAGACCATTGACCACTCTTAGCGATTCGGTGTTTGTCCATTGATGATGATCCAACAGGAAGAAGGGGGAGATGGATTCTGGAGCTTGATCCATTGAATTGGGTCATTGTGCACAAAGATGGAAAACAGCACAAGAATGCTGATGCGCTTTCTCGCCACCCTGATACACCTAGCCCTAGCGAGGCAGAGGCCAGTGTTGGGGAGGTACTGGAAGTGAATGTGGTGAGTTCTACTCAAAAAGACTATATTCAATGTTCATCTGAAGTCACTGATTCTGCAGGAGATGCAACTGCTGTGAACTCACTTGACGATTCGGACAGTATGTCTTCCATGAATGCTTTGTCTCACAGCTTATCAGATATTAGGGTATTGCAGCAGGCTGACCCCGATATTGAGACGGTGTTGAGTTGGGTGAGGGAATCCCAAAGACCGTCAAGGAGAAAATTACAAGGGGCTTCTCAATGTTTACGGACGTTTTGGACTGAATTTAATCGTCTTTCTATCACTGATGGACTGTTATGCCGCACAGTTTCCTGTCCCCTCACAAGTAGCCCTGTAATCCAATTAGTTGTTCCCTCTGCTTTAATATCAGACATTCTTTTGCAGTTGCATGGGGCCCCAGCTTCTGCCCATTTCTCTTCTGAGCGTGTGTGGGAATGGGTGAGACAATTTTGTTACTGGCCTTCCATGTACAGGGACATCAAAGCATAGTGTGAGCAGTGCAAAGCATGTCAAACATGACGCGGTCCGATTCCAGCACACTGTGCACCTATGGGTGGGTCCCAGTCAGTGAGGCCATTTGAAAGAGTGGCTATGGACATATTAGAGCTGCCGGTGACTTCGAAAGGAAACCGGTATGTGCTTGTTGTCGAGGACTATTTCACAAAATTTGTCAATTTGTATGCTTTGCTCAATCAGTCGGCACAGACAGTGGCTCGTTGTCTGTTTGAGGACTATGTTCTGATTCACGGCATTCCGGAGACTTTGCATTCGGACCAGGGTCGTCAGTTTGAGGCGGAGGTGGTTCAGAATCTCTGTCATCTGCTGAACATTAAAAAAACACGCACCACTTCCTACCATCCAAAGTTGGATGGTATGGTTGAGCGCTTTAATTGGACTTTGATTGATCAACTAGCTAAGACTCTTTTGACCTACAGAGGGGAATGGGATGATTATGTGAAGCATGTGGCTTTTGCTTACAACACAACGACTCACTCCACCACTCGTTTCACACTTTACTTCTTGACCCACGGTCGGGAAGCACGGGTTCCGGCTGATGTACTGTTGCCCACCTGTTCACTTGACTCTCAGATGTCAGCATCACATGCTGAGTTTGTTTCCTCGTTGCTGACAAAACTGAACTCTGCCTTTAGCAGTGCATGGATGCACGGTGATGCAGCTCACAATTGTCAAAAACTGTACCATGATGCTAGCCTACGTCACCAGCCTTATAATGTAGGTGCCATGGTGTGGCTCCACAACCCAGTGGAGAGCCGCATGAAGCTGGCACCCCACTGGAAGGGACCTTATAGAATTTCACAGGTCATGGATTCATGTGGGGAACAGGGACTGACCTACAGGATTGAAAATCCTTTTGACTCGGGTGAGAGGGCGCAGATAGTACACTATAATAGGTTGCGGCCTTACACATTGCCTGTGTCTCCTCTGTCACAGAACCAGACACTGTCTAATGCTCGGGACTCACAGCCTGAGTCTCTTTCCCTGGAGTCAGGAGTTTCTGGTGGGGAGGTGCGTGATCCTCCCCAGGAGGATCTGAGTGTTTTGTCTGACCCACCGTGTTCAATTAGGCGGTCTGTACCAGACATGAGTAGAACTGGGAGGGTTCGTAGACCTCCTAGTCATTTAATTGATTTTGTTTTGTATTGAGGGACCTGTATTTCTCTGTGAATGAAGATTTGTTCTATTGATGAGCATGTTATTGCTGGAAAAATTGTGCTTGTTAGACTTATCAGAAATATAAGAAAAAAAAAAGGTCTTTGTTCTCCGTTTCATTGTACACAGCTGTTTATTGTTATGACTGTGAATGTTGTTATTCTGATGTAAACGGGGACGTTTATTTTGTAAGGGGGGGATGTATGTAACAGACTTTATTTGATCCTGTCATGATGTATTAATTTGGTACGTTCCGGCGCTCGTTGTGTATATGTGTGTGCGATGTATTTTCCCCTCGGGGCCTGCCATATATAGGTTGGTGCATGCACACTTTTTGGTACTGGAGTGTCGCGAGTTTTTCGGGCTGATTATTTTCATGTGTGACAGAGAATAAAGGGAAGGAACGTTCAGACGACTGTCGTTTATTGTTTTCTTATTCCTAAGTATTTTAGCTGAACCCTGCACAAACGCTCGGTCACATTAAGTTTTACCCTTATCCTAAGAGCCCAAACCTTATGTAACTCAAGTCAGCATCCCACACGGAGCTATTTTAGAGCCTTAACCCAATTTAGGACTTATTTAGCGCTGTATTTTGCCCTGTAGCCAAGTTGAATTGTGGATTAGGCCTGTTTCCCAAGTGCTTTATCGAGGCCCGTTCAGGCAACGACAGCCGTATCTACTTACAATCGCATTTACTGTATAGCCAAGATCTAGCTGAGTACTAGGACCTGTGATTTGTCTTTGTCAATAAGCCATTAACCCCATTTAGAACCAAGCCATAACCCTGAGCCTTAACCCCATTTAGAACATATTTAGCAGCCTTTATTTCACAAAGGACACCAGAGACCATTCCCAAGGCATAAGAAGTTAACAAGGCATGATGAAATTCCCGCTGCATGTGTGAATAAAGATGTTCACTAGGGATGATGGTCTATGCTGTGAGATCATTGTAGAGTACTTGGTCCCACAACTCTAGACTTTTTTTGTTGCCAAATTCTCAGGCTGAGTGGATGATGCACTATGCTGTAAAACCATTGTAGAGTACTTGCTTCCACCTCTCTAGACGTTTTTCTGTTGCCAAATAATAAGGCTGAGTCGAATTGTGGATTAGGCCTGTTTCACAAGTGCATTATTGAGGTCAGAGTGGTCAGAGTCTTGTCGCTTGATGGTGCTCACTGATGCTGTGGATGGATCTGTGTGTGAACAGCATGTGACCAGGAGACAGCCATGGACAGAGCCACTTCTCCTTCCCTCCCTCAGATACCACGGCTTCTGCTCGGATCTCAGCGTGTCTGGTGGACATTTCATCTTGGATGACTGCTCATCAGCTGAAACTCAATCCCAGCAAAACTGAGCTGCTGATCATCCCAGGTGATCCATCCCCAGCCCAAGACCTTGCGATATCTCTGAACAACTCCATGATTTCCCCTTCAGCCACTGCTCGCAACCTTGGGGTAACCATGGACAATCAACTATCCTTTTCCTCCCATGTCACTAATGTGACACGCTCATGTCGGTTTCTTCTGTACAACATCAGAAGAATTCGGCCATTTCTATCCACACAGGCTACTCAGGTGCTTGTTCAATCTCTGATCATTTTGAGATTGGACTACTGCAACTCTCTTCTGGCAGGTCTACCTCTGAGCGCAATTCACCCACTGCAAATGATCCAAAATGCAGCTGCAGGTACATCTAGACTCTTCTCTGTTCTGGCACCGAGGTGGTGGAACGAACTTCCCCTAGGTATCCTGATCTCTGACCGTCTTCAAACGGCAACTGAAGACTTACCTCTTCCTGAAGTACTTAAACTAGCTCTTATTTTTCCCTGTTTATGTATTATATTACAAAGTTAAAGAAAAAAGCAAACAAACAAACAAAAAACCTCAACTCAGTGTTTGGCTAATGGTATCCCAAGTTTGTGTCCTATTGAACCAGTGTTAATGTATTCAGTGACTGAGAACTAAAGCACTTTTGTACATTGCTCTGGATAAGAGCATCTGCCAAATGCCAGAAATGTAAATGTAAATGGATCTGCCGTTACATCTGTCAGCTTGCAACAGCAAGGAATTCTTCTTCTTCTTCTTCTTTCGGCTTCTCCCTTCAGGGGTCGCCACAGCGAATCATCTCTCTCCACCTATCCCTATCTTCTGCATCCTCAACCCTTGCACCCACTAGCTTCATATCCTCATTAAT
>JAUCMX010000080.1:0-33299 GCA_033459395.1 Hemibagrus guttatus | reverse complement strand
TTTGTCTTATAAAATAAAAGAGAAATTTATAGTCGCCCTAAGAAAGGATATATATAGATAATGATAGCTTTTTTTTGCAGATGTTCCAGTTCTGTAATATAAAACGTTGCAAACGTTTGCTCTAGTTGAAAAGTAATAAAACACTTGAGGATGTGCTTTTATATGAAATAACCAGCTTCATGTGGTAACAGAAACCTCACTTTGTGTCGAGCCAAATCACACCATGCTGATTGTTTTGCTGTAACACTGACACACAAAAATTTGGGTGAGATTGCTTGTTAAACTTAAATAGTCTTACATCTGTAGTGCAAAGCTAAAGAAGTAACCATCAGTCATCTAATGGACCATATAGCAAAGGGGGAACTGCGTAAATTTAATACATATATAAGATGTAAATAAGAGGACAGAGTTTACACAGAATAGTGTAAATAAAAAAAAGTCCTGTGTGCAGAAGGTCTGCAGGCTGAAACCCCTTGCTGATGAGAGAGATCTGAGGAAAATCGTCAGACTGGTTTGAGTTGACAGGAAGTCTATAGTAACTCAAATAATCACTCTTTACAACCGTGGTAAGTGGAAATGCATCTCATAACACATGAAACCTTGAAGTAGATGGGTTACAACAGCAGAAGATCATATCAGGTTCCACTTCTGTCAGCCAAAAACAGGAATCTGAAGCTAAAATGTCCACAGTCTCACTATTTAATTCATTCATTCATTTTCTACCACTTATCCGATCTACTCTCGGGTCACAGGGAGCCTGTGCCTATCTCAGGCGTCATTGGGCATCAAGGCAGGATACACCCTGGACGGAGTGCCAACCCATCGCAGGGCACACACACACACACACACTCACACTACGGACAATTTAGAGATGCCAATCAACCTACCGTGCATGTCTTTGGATTGGGGGAGGAAACCGGAGTACCCGGAGGAAACCCCCGAGGCACGGGGAGAACATGCAAACTCCACACACACGGCGGAGGCAGGAATCGAACCCCCAACCCGTGAGGCAAACGTGCTAACCACTAAGCCACTGTGCCCCCCTATTTAATTCAATTCAGTCCAATTCAATTTTGTTTGTATAGCGCTTTTAACAAAGAGCATTGTCTCAAAGCAGCTTTACAGAACATAGGAAACAAACATACAAACAAACAGTCCTAGATGTTAGACAAAATTTTCCCTAGTGAGCAAGCCTGAGGTGACTCAGGCGACTGTGGCAAGGAAAAACTCCCTTAGGTGGAATTAGGAAGAAACCTTGAGAGGAACCAGACTCAAAAGGGAACCCATCCTCATCTGGGTGACACCGGAGAATGTGATATGAACAATGTCCTTTCTGCATTAGTTGTGTGATGCAGATACAGCATGTGTAGAATGTTGTGTGTAAAATGTCCACATAGGGTTTTCAGTGCTGCTTTGAATATTCCAGTCCTCAGAAAGCAGAACCCAGCTGGAGCTGGTCCATCTCTGGATGCCACCGGAGCTGGCACAATCTCTGTGTGAATCAGGGGTGGGTAGAAGAAGGGAAACAAATGGAAAGGAATTAGCGTAGCTGCTATTCATAATATTAGCAGGCACTAGATGATGATGTGCATTTAATCAGATGTATTGGAGTACAAAGTTATGGGATGTATTACCTGTATGCCTGGCTAAAGAGATATGTCTTTAGTCTATGTTTGAACTGGGAGACTGTGTCTGAGCCCCGAACGCTGTCAGGAAGACTGTTCCAAAGTTTAGGAGCTAAATACGAAAAAGCTCTACCCCCTTTTGTAGACTTTGATATTCTGGGAACTACCAGAAGTCTGGAGTTTCGAGATCTTAAGGAGCGTGATGGATTGTAATGTGTTAGGAGACTGGCTAGATATGTGGGAGCTAAACCATTTAGAGTCTTGTATGTAAGTAGTGCTAGTTTATAATCAATTCTAAACTTAACAGGCAGCCAGTGCAGGGATGATAATATTGGGGTTATATGATCATACTTTCTTGACCTGGTAAGGACTCTGGCAGCTGCATTCTGGACTAACTGTAGCTTGTTTATTGAAGATGCAGGACAACCACCTAGTAATGCATTACAGTAGTCTAGTCTGGAGGTCATGAATGCGTGAACTAGCTTTTCTGCATCGGATACAGATAAAATGTTCCTAAGCTTGGCGATATTTCTGAGGTGGAATAAGGCTATTTTTGTAATATCGGAGATATGTTTTTCAAAGGACAAATTGCTGTCTAATATTACGCCAAGGTCTTTCACTGTAGAACTATTAGTAATTGTAGCGGCTGGCCGCCGGAGGCGGAAGTGGCCGGATCCATTCACCGAGCTGGCGACGGGACACAGACAGTACGGGAAATCGGGGACAGAAAGAGGGTCGAAACCAGGAAGACAATAATCCGAGCGAAAGTACAAAAGGGGATAATCCAACAGAGAAAGTCCGTAAACAGTCCGAGGTCAATAAACCGATACCAGCGATATCCAGGGCAAAACAAAAGCGGCAATGATAAACAGTCCAGGTCATTCACAAAAATCCAATCCAAAATTGCAGTACGTACGCACTCGGTAAATTCCATAAGAAATGTTACTTCGCGCCGACCAGGAAGTGCGCACCATTTTTAAATCCCCCCGTGAACCGTAAGCGGCTTCAAAACACGGGCGAGGGCTCCCTCTCGCGGTCACCTCTAGCGCGAGTCGTGACAGAGCCCCCCCCTCTAGGAACACCTCCCGGGGTTCTACGCCGAGGGCGCCCCCTAGAACGCGGTGCGGGCCTGTTCGGATGGTCGCGGTGGAAATCCTCCACGAGCGACGGATCCAGGATGTCGGCGGCCTCCACCCACGAACATTCCTCGGGGCCGTACCCCTCCCAGTCCACGAGGTATTGAAGACGGGACCGAACCCGCCTGGAGTTCAGAAGGGACCGTACCCGGTACGCCGGGGACCCCTCGATGTCCAGAGGCGGCGGTGGCTCCTCACAGACCCCTGTCTCCCCAGCGGACGAGTGTGCTGGCTTAAGGAGGGAAACGTGGAAGGTGGGGCATATACGGTAGGATGCCTGGAGCCGAAGTCGGTACGCCACAGGATTCACCTGTCGAACAATCTCAAAAGGGCCGATGAACTTAGGGTTGAGTTTCCGGCAGGGCAGCTTCAGATGCAGGTTCCGTGTCGACAGCCACACCTTCTGTCCCACCCGGTAGGAGAGGTGCGGACGACGGCGTCGGTCAGCCTGAATCCTTTGTCTCCTCACTGCCCTTTGTAGGCGCACGTGGGCTCGTTCCCACACCTCCTGACTTAGCCGATACCACTCCTCCACAGCCGGAACATCGGACGGCTCCCCCGACCAGGGGAACAGTGGTGGCTGGTACCCCAGTACGCACTGAAACGGCGTCAGCCCCGTGGAGGAGTGGATGAGAGAGTTCTGGGCATATTCGGCCCACGGCAGGAACTCACTCCATCGGCGTTGCTCCCGGCTACAGTATGTCCTGAGGAAACGACCGATCTCTTGATTAAGGCGCTCCACCTGCCCGTTCGACTGGGGGTGGTAGCCTGAACTCAGGCTAACCCCAATGCCCAATCTTGCACACAGCGACCCCCACACCCGGGAGGTAAACTGCGGGCCCCGATCTGAGACAATGTCCTCGGGCAGGCCGAAGTTGCGAAACACGTGATCAAACATGGCCTCTGCAGACTGCAAGGCCGTGGGCAAACCCTTGAGGGGGATCAGTTTACACCCCTTCGAGAAACGATCTACCACCACCATCACTGTCGTGAAACCTCCGGAGTCTGGCAGGTCGGTCAGGAAGTCCACCGACAGGTGCGACCAGGGGCGTCGAGGGACCGGAAGGGGTTCCAGCAGCCCCTCTGGAAGTAAACGACTGGTCCGCGCCTGTGCGCACGTGGGGCACGACCTAACATACTCCTCCACATCCGAGCCCAGGGAGGACCACCAGAACCGGTTGCGGACGAGCTGGGTAGATCGGCGAATGCCTGGGTGTCCGGAGCTGGGGGCCTCGTGCACCCACTGCATAACCTGTTGTCGGAAGTGTAGGGGCACGAAGAGTTTGGTAGGTGGACAGCCGGCAGGGGGCGGTTCGTCGGTGTGAGCCCGTCGAATCTCCTCAATGAGGTTCCACTGCACCGGCGCCAGGATCGCTGTAGCCGGCAAGATGACATCCGGCTGAGTCGGCTCGTCGTCCGCCTCGAACTGTCTGGACAACGCATCTGCTTTGCCGTTCTTAGACCCTGGACGGTATGTTACTGTAAACGCAAAGCGAGTGAAGAAGATGGCCCACCTAGCTTGTCGAGGGTTCAGTCGCTTGGCTCCCCGAAGATACTCTAGGTTGCGGTGGTCTGTGAGCACCTGAAAGGGATGGCGCGCTCCCTCCAGCCAGTGGCGCCACTCCTCCAACGCTGCTTTGATGGCGAGCAATTCCCGGTTGCCTACATCGTAGTTCACCTCTGCGCTTGTCAGTTTCCTAGAATAAAAAGCACAGGGGTGAAGCTTACCGGGTTCGCCGTGCCGCTGGGATAGTACCGCCCCGAGTCCACTGCTGGATGCATCCACCTCCACCACGAACGGCAGGTCCGGATCTGGGTGTCGCAAGATAGGAGCAGTGGTAAAACAGTTCTCTAGCTGCTGGAAGGCCGACCGGGCCGGGTCCGTCCAGGTCAGCTTCTTGGGTTTACCCCTGAGTAGCGACGTTAATGGGCCGGCCACCGAACTGTAATTCCGGATGAACCTCCGGTAAAAGTTGGCGAAGCCCAGGAAACGCTGTAGCTCCCGCACCGAGGTAGGGGCAGGCCACTCCGTCACCGCCTGGACTTTAATCACATCCATCTCCACTCCATGTCGGGAGATCACGTACCCCAGGAATGTCACTGTGGATCGATGAAACTCACATTTCTCCAGCTTCACATATAGGTGGTGCTGCTGCAGTCTACCCAGCACCTCCCGAACCATACGCACATGCTCCTCCATAGAAGAAGAGTACACCAGTATATCGTCAATGTAAGCGATGACCCCTTTCCCCAGTAGGTCCTGGAAAACCCCGTTAATGAGGGCCTGGAACACTGCTGGGGCATTAGTGAGGCCGAATGGCATCACACAATATTCGTAGTGGCCACTAGTAGTGTGAAAAGCGGTCTTCCACTCATCCCCCTCACGGATACGCACCAGGTTGTAGGCACTCCTGAGGTCTAGTTTGGTGAACACCCTTGCACCCCTTAGTTGCTCCAGCGCAGCGGGTACCAGGGGCAAAGGGTAGGGGTAGCGAACAGTAATGGCGTTCAACCCCCTGTAGTCGATACAGGGCCGAAGGCCCCCATCCCTTTTCCCGACGAAAAAGAACCCTGCTGCCGCGGGGGAGGTGGATGGTCGAATGTGCCCTGCGTCCAGGGCGGTCTCGATATACTCCTCCATGGCTTTAGACTCAGGAAGAGAAAGAGGGTAGACCCGCCCCTTAGGGAGAGATGTGTTGGGCAGCAGGTCTATAGCACAATCCCAGACCTGATGTGACGGCAAGCGTGCCGCCCTCTCCTCACTAAAAACCTCCATGAAATCAATGTACTGGTGCGGGAGATGTCCGTGTGCTGCAGAAGTCATTTCGTCCACACGCGAAGTCCCGCAGGGCCTAGGCACCGGGTCCCGTAGGCACCCCTTGAGGCAGGTAGGCGACCAGCGGGCTAGCTCCCCCGAGCGCCATGAGATTTGGGGGTCGTGGTGCCTCAGCCACGGGAAGCCCAGGATTACTGGATTCGCCGGTGATGCGGTGACGTAAAAGGCCAACTGTTCGTGGTGGAAGAGCCCTACTCGGAAGTCCAAGAGCTCTGTCTGACGTGTTAGGTAGCCCTCTCCAATGGGCTGACTGTCAATGGCCGTGATCCTCAATGATGGTACGCAAGGGAAGGTGGGGATCCCGAGTTCCTCCACCAACGCCCTGTCTATGAGGTTCACGGCTGCTCCAGAGTCAATTAACGCTGTAACAGAGAACCAGCGATCAGAACAACGGAGAGACACTGGCACCGTCAGGCTAAAAAAAAGGGAACTGCCACCCGCCTGGGCTGATGAGGATCTTTCTGGGCACCGGGAACTCAAATGTCCGGAGGCCCCGCAGTTGTAACACAACCGCATCTGACCGCGAGGCCGGTGTCCCTGTGCAGCCAACCTGGATCTCCCCAGTTGCATGGGCTCAGTAGCCTCCTCCCGATGTTCAGGGTAATCCGTGCGTACTCTGGGGCGAGCAGAGGCAGAGGCTTGGGTCCCCGTGCGGTGTTGGCGCCGCAGATTGTCCAGTCTGATGGACGTAGCCACGAACTGGGACAAGGAGGTCGCCTCCGTATGGCAAGCTAGCTCAGCCTGGAGACCGGGGTTAAGACCGGCGCGGAACACGGCCCAGAGTGCCGCGTCATTCCAGCCAGACTGGGCCGCCAGGGTGCGGAACCTGATGGCATAGTCAGCTGCGGTCTCAGAGCCCTGGCGCAGCTCCATGAGTTGGAGGGAGATGTCCTTGCCGCCCGCAGGATATTCAAAAACCTCCCTAATCATCCCCGCGAAATAAGCAAAAGACAATTTTACCTGCGGGTCAGCGTCCCAGATGGCCGAAGCCCATTCAAGAGCCCTATCAGTCATGAGCGAGAGTAAAAAGGCACATTTTGTCCCCTCTTCACGATACATCCCCGGCTGGTGCGAAAAGAAAACCTCGCAATGACGTAAGAACCCGCGACAACGGTCAGCAGACCCATCAAACTTTTCTGGCAAAGCCAGCCGGGGTGACTCACCGCGTGCAGATGGTGGATCAATGGGTGCCGCGATACTCGCGCCGCTGAGCTGGGCTTGCAGCGCCGTCACCTGATCCTGATAGGAGCGAATGATCGCTCCTTGCCGCACGATGATATCGCGCAGCTCCGCTGGATCCGTGATAGGCGAAGTAATCTGTAGCGGCTGGCCGCCGGAGGCGGAAGTGGCCGGATCCATTCGCCGAGCTGGCGACGGGACACAGACAGTACGGGAAATCGGGGACAGAAAGAGGGTCGAAACCAGGAAGACAATAATCCGAGCGAAAGTACAAAAGGGGATAATCCAACAGAGAAAGTCCGTAAACAGTCCGAGGTCAATAATCCGATACCAGCGATATCCAGGGCAAAACAAAAGCGGCAACGATAAACAGTCCAGGTCATTCACAAAAATCCAATCCAAAATTGCAGTACGCACGCGCTCGGTAAATTCCATAAGAAATGTTACTTCGCGCCGACCAGGAAGTGCGCGCCATTTTTAAATCCCCCCGTGAACCGTAAGCGGCTTCAAAACACGGGCGAGGGCTCCCTCTCGCGGTCACCTCTAGCGCGAGTCGTGACAGTAATAGAACATCCTTCTAAGTACAGGTTGAATTGTGAGATCTTCTGTGTACTGGTTTTTGGACCAATCAGTAATATCTCCGTCTTATCAGGATTTAGTAATAGAAAATTATCCGTCATCCAATCGTTAATATCTTTAACACACTCTGTTAATCTGGACAGTTTAGGTATTTCATCTGGTTTTGATGAGATATATAACTGTGTATCGTCAGCGTAACAATGGAAACTAATCCCATGCCTTCTAATGATATTGCCTAAGGGAAGCATGTATATTGAGAAAAGCAGAGGTCCTAAAACTGATCCTTGTGGGACCCCATATTTCACTGGCATTACACTGGACATTTCTCCATTTAAATCTACAAAATGGTATCGATCAGACAGGTAGGATCTAAACCATTTTAATGCCTGTCCCTGAATACCTATGTGATTTTGTAAGCGGTCTACGAGAATGTTATGATCTATAGTGTCGAATGCAGCACTAAGATCAAGTAAGACTAATATTGAGATGCAGCCTTGGTCCGAAGCTAAAAACAAGTCATTTGTGATCTTAACTAGTGCAGTTTCTGTACTATGATGGGGCCTGAAACCTGACTGAAATTCTTCAAGGATATTGTTTTCCTGTAAGAAGGAGCATAATTGAGTAGACACAACCTTTTCTAATATTTTAGATATAAAAGGAAGGTTTGAAATCGGTCTGTAATTTAATAAGTCATTAGGGTCTATTTTAGCTTTCTTCAGAAGTGGCTTAATAACTGCTAGCTTGAAAGGTTTAGGGACGTGACCTAAATATAACGAGGAATTAATAATGTTGAGGAGAGGGTCTCCAGCTGTGTGTATCACTTCTTTCAGTAATCTAGTTGGAATTGGATCTAACAAAGATGTTGTTGAATTAGCCGTGGTGATAAGTTTATACAGCTCTTCCTTCCCTATACCTGTAAAGCATTGTAGCTTTAAATGTGGAGCTTTAGGTTGGACTAGACCACAGGATGCTGTCAAAGGTCGAACATCCATTATTTTGTTCCTGATACTATCGATTTTGTCGGTGAAGAAGTTCATAAAGTCCTCACTACTAAACTGTGATGGAGTATTCTCTTCAGATATCTGATGTTTTGTTAATCTAGCCACTGTACTAAATAAGAATCTGGGATTGTTTTGGTTTATTTCTATAAGTTTGCTCAAATGCTCAGCCCTAGCAGCTTTTAGAGCCTGTCTATAGCTGGACATACTGTCTTTATATGCAATTCTGAAAACTTCTAATTTAGTTTTTCTCCATTTTCGCTCGAGGTTACGGGTTGCTCTCTTGAGGGTGTGAGTATGACTATTATACCATGGAGCAGGTGTTTTATCCCTGACCTTTTTTAATCGGATGGGGGCAACAGTATCTAGTGTGCTGGAGAAAATAGTGCCTATGCTGTTAGTTAATTCATCTAGGTCATCTGAATTTAGGGGTCTGGTGAGAAGTTGAGACAGTTTCCGGTAGATTACTTGTGAATTTGTCCTTTAGTGGTCGGTATAATAGCTCTACCGAATCGATAACGAGGAGAGACGTGTCTAATATGTTCTACAGGTAGAGTGTACACTAAGAGGTGATGGTCTGTGATATCATCACTTTGAGGTAAAATATCTATATCAGTGACATCTGTTCCATGTGATATAATTAAATCTAGCATATGGTTAAAACGATGAGTTGGTCTAGTAATGTTTTGTTTAACCCCAAAAGAATTTAATAAATCCATAAATGCGAGTCCTAAGGCATCATTGGAATCGTCTACATGAATGTTAAAGTCTCCTACAATCAACACTTTGTCAAAATTAATCAGTAGGTCTGAGAGTAAATGTGCAAACTCTTTAAGAAAATTAGCGTAGGGCCCTGGGGGTCTATATACGGTGGCCAGCGCAAGATACAGTAGAGATTTTTTATTTATGTCTGTGAGTGTAACATTAAGGACAAGCACTTCGAATGAGTTAAACCTGGTTCCTGTTTTCTGAGTAACGGTAAGAGAGTTCCTATAAATAGTTGCAACACCACCTCCACGACCAGTCAGAAGGGGCTCATGCTTATAGCAAAATCCTGACGGAGTAGACTCATTCAGACTAAAGAATTCATTTGGCCTAAGCCAGGTTTCAGTAAGGCAGAGTGTATCAAAACTATAATCTGAGATCATTTCATTAACAATAAGTGCTTTCTGTGCAAGGGATCTAATGTTGAGAAGCCCAAACTTTAGGAATTGGTTTTCTTTAATTATTTGCCGTTTTTCAGGTGTAACTGCGATCAGATTATTTCGAGGGCTATTAATGAATTTATTCTTTGATCTCACTAATAGGGGAACAGACACAGTTTCTATAGGATGAGCTATGTGTGCACTTGTATCAATCTGGTGAGCTGAACAGTATCTATCATAATTGTAATCTGGGTTATTTAGTGAAAGAATGATCTGTCCAGTTTAAGTTAGCCTGTGCCCATGATAGCCTCAGATTCCTGTTCTTTGAGTGAGTTAGATCAAGGGGGTTTCGGGTTGGCAGGGTATTGTGCGTGCTTTTTTCTGCACCCCTGTTCCAAAGTCTGTTCCAAAGATGATGTATCTTCAAACACAGGTCAACAGTGACACAGCATTTAATAGCAAGCTAGTTAGCAAGATAATTTGGCAAAGGACGACTAAACATTCATGATGATTGCTGGCCAAACCTTTTGATTTAACCAGCATCACTGCAACTGCACTATCTGTCACATCTGACCTAACGTACTATTAAGGTAGCTTCTACTCTCATTAGTAATACTACATAGATTTAACCAACTACAAGTGAGACTGCACTTTCGTAGTTTTGTAATGATCAGACTAGCTTTAGTGGGAGACTTTAACATCTGGAGTTCTTTGCTTTTTACTTGCATAGAGTGACCTTAAACGGACCTTAAAGGCTGATAGTGGTGAAAAAGGTGAGTTTTTAATAAAGGCAAAAATCTCTTCACTCAGGGTTGATGTACAGTGTATGTGTCATATGATATGTCACAGAGGTGAGAGGAACTTTATTGAGAAGCTATATTTTTAGCATATTCTCAGTGGAATTAAGTTTCTATGCCAAATAATGATGTGTTGGTTGATAAATTATTGATGACTTTCTCTGAAATCCAGAAAAACGAACAGTTCCAAGTCACCTTAATCTGCTGTAAATCCCCTTATTCAGCTATAGGCTTGTCTTCTCACATTTTATACTTTATACTGTAGTTGAAAGGTATTCCCATAGATAATGCCTACATTTGCTTTAGCTAGCTGGTTTAGATAATAAATTCATAGCTAGATGTGACCCCTCCTTGAACCGCCTCCTTATTGTGGTGGAGGGGTTTGAGTACCCGAATGAACCTAGGAGCCATGTTGTCAGGGGCCTAGTGCTCCTGGTAGGGTCTCCCAAGGCAAACGGGTTCTAGGTGACGGGACAGACTAAGAGCGGTTCAAAACCTTTATGAAAGTAAAATCAAGGACCGTTCAGTCGCCCGGACTGGCGTCAACGGGGCCCCACCCTGGAGCCAGGCCTGGGGTTGGGGCACGCAGGTGAGCGTCTGGTGGCCAAGTCTTTGCCTGTGGGACTGGGCCAGGCACAGCCCGAAAGAAAGACGTAGGCCCACCTTCCCATCGGCCCACCACCCGCAGGAAGGAGCATAAGGGTCCGGTGCAGTGTGTTTTGGGTTGCAGTCATGGGCGGGGGCCCCGACGACCCAAACCCTGGACGAAGAATCTGGCTTTTTGGGACATGGAATGTCACCTCACTGGGGGAGAAGGAGCCTGAGATGGTGAGGGAGGTTGAGCGGTACCGGCTAGAGATAGTCGGGCTTGCCTCCACGCACAGCCTGGGCTCTGGAACCCAACTCCTTGAGAGAGGTTGGACCCTCTTCTTCTCTGGAGTGCCCCATGGTGAGAGGCGTCAGGCTGGGGTGGGCTTGCTTGTAGCCCCCCCAGCTCAGCCGCCATGTGTTGGAGTTTTCCCCAGTAAACGAGAGGGGTTGTTTCCCTGCGCCTCTGGGCCGGGGATAGGTGTCTCACTGTTGTTTCGGCTTATGGGCCGAACGGCAGTGTGGAGTACCCAACCTTCTTGAAGACCCTGCGAGGGGTTCTGGAAGGTGCTTCGACTGGGGACTCCATAGTTTTGCTGGGGGACTTCAAAGCCCATGTGGGCAACGACAGTGATACCTGGAGGGGCGTGATTGGGAGGAACGGCCCTCCTGATCTGAAGTCGACTGGTGTCCCTGTTGCTGGACTTCTGTGCTAGTCACAGCCTGTCCATAACGAACACCATGTTCAAGCATAAGGGTGCCCATCAGTACACGTGGTACCAGGACACCTTAGGCCGGAGATCAATGACCAACCTTGTGGTCGTGTCATCTGAGCTTTGGCCGCATATCTTGGACACTCGGTTGAAGAGAGGGGCGGAGCTGTCAACCGATCACCACTTGGTGGTGAGTTGGATCCGCTTACGGAGGAGGATGCCGGACAGACTTGGCAGACCCAAGCGTATTGTGAGGGTCTGTTTGGAACGTCTTGCTGATCCCTCTGTTAGGGGGGTCTTCAACTCCCACCTCCGGGAGAGTTTCAAGCAGATCCCGAGGGAGGTTGGGGACATTGAGTCTGAGTGGGCCATATTCTCCTCCTCCATTGTTGACGCAGCCATCTGGAGCTGTGGCCATAAGGTCTCTGGTGCCGGTCGTGGCGGCAATCCCCGAACACAGTGGTGGACACTGGAAGTAAGGGATGCCGTCAAGCTGAAGAAGGAGTCCTATCGAGCCTGTGGTTGCTCGGGGGACTCTGGAGGCAGCTGAGGCATACTGGCAGGCCAAACGAACTGCAGCCCGGGTGGTCACGGAAGCAAAAACTCGGGTCTGGGAGGAGTTCGGTGAGGCCATGGAGAAGGACTTCGGTGAGGCCATCGGACGGCCTTGGGGAAATCCTGGCAGACCGTTCGGTGCCTCAGAAGGGGTAAGCAGCTCTCTGCCAACACCTGTGGACAATATGAGTAATGGGTCATGCTGTATGGACTCTCTTCTGCCTCCATAGTTTTCTAGAGTGTCATTATTGGCATCCTGAGGGACATGCTGGGCAAATATGTCATATTGATTATGATCTGGTTTACACTCTTTCTCACTCTTTCTGGTGATTCATGTTCACCAGGTTCTCAGTTATGGAAAGTGAAAGATTCAAGAGCATCATCTCTTGTCTGGACTACATTAGCCCAGATGGAGTTTCTTTGAATCAGGCCAAGGTGTCTGCTGTCATTGAGTGGCACTGAGTTCAAAGCACTTCATTCAGGGTTCAGGTACATTGCTCAACCCTTGGCCCCACCTGAAGAAAGGGACAAAGTGATTGGGGGCTGGAAGTCATAAGCCAAGAAAGTCAATCAGAAGCCATCTTAGGGCTCAATCATCCTGACCAATTGCAGCCTTCTGTGGTGGAAGTGGATATGTCAGAGAAAGGCACGTAAGCCAATCAAAGGCAATTTGGAAACTTGAAGAACCCAAACTTCACCCAGTGTCTGATGTCTCCAGAAGACTATCCCACACAGAACAAAACTAGGATGCTGGAAACCAGGAATTACTATCATTAGAACTGGTCCTTGAAGAATGGTGCCACTGGCTGGAGGGGGCTACTCACCCTTTCACCATATTTACAGACCACAAGGATATTGGGTATCTCAAGCCAATAAAATAATAATAATAATAATAATAATAATAATAATAATAATAATAATTCTGTAAGACAAGTTTTGTTCTGCTCCAGTTCACTTTATCCCCCTCTTGCTTCATGTGTGCTTTCATCTGGGAACTGGAAAACAGCCAGTTCTTCTGTTTTTTCTTTTCAAGCACTTCCGGTTTGCGGAATCTCTTCCTGCAATTTTGGATCTTTAAACAGTGCAAATGCCATTGCATGACATGAAGTATTATCAGTCTTGCTGAACTACTGAGCCATT
This sequence comes from Hemibagrus guttatus, assembly GCA_033459395.1. Lineage (NCBI taxonomy): Eukaryota > Metazoa > Chordata > Actinopteri > Siluriformes > Bagridae > Hemibagrus > Hemibagrus guttatus. Next base: position 20,008 of record JAUCMX010000080.1, on the reverse strand, counting down.
GTATTGTATTACATGTTTGCTTTCTATGCATTACCCAGTTCTTTGTTTGACGGTTTACACTCTTTGTGCTTTGGCCTTTTTGGATTTGTCTGTGTTTACTAGCTGCTGATGGTACCCAGAAATACACCGAATGCAAACACGTAATACAATGGCTCTGTAGTGCAGCAAGACTGACAATATTTTGCCTCATACAATAGTGTTAACGCAGTTTAAATATCTACAAACACGGGAAGAGGTCCTTCAACCTTGAAGTGTTCGAATTCTGGCGATGGTTCCCTCCGGTGGTGCGGAGGAGGAATTGCAGGTGGAGCTGTTACATCTAAGCTAAAATTTTGATCCATTGTCTCATATTCATCTTTTGATCTTAAACATAAATATCTTCAGTATATAGCAAAAACAAAAGAATCCACCTTATATGAAAGTTAAATATTTTTAAATTTGTTGGGAGATGCAAAAAGTACCACATACAAGAAACAACCTATAATTATAAAATCTTTTACATTTACTACATAATGTCCAAAATGCTAGAAAATACTATAAAGTAAAGATAATGATCAAGAAGTGGGAAGGATCTATCCCTGTCTATTGCTGTGGTAAGGAATGGCTGTTTGGTACAAATAGGGGGAATACAAAGAGAAATATCTTTAGGGTCGTAGGAACAGAAGCAGCACTGAATACATTTGGGCACTATTCCTTTGTCTGCTCTTTGTGAAGATGGCTCAGGTGACACTCCAGTTGGTCTTCTTTGATGGGGCAGAGGCTTTTGAAGAGTGGACTTCCTCCGACTCTCTGTATGGTTCCAGACATCTCGCTGAACACATGTCCCGTACTCCACATCCATCAGGCTCCCGAACACACAAACTTGCTGCATGCCGTGGTAAGAGTATTTGTATTTTTTTCTTTGTATGTCTTTTATCTTGTTACACTTTAAAAAAAATATACTGATAATAACAAAAGTTTATTGCAATCACCAGGATCTCTTCATTCTCTTGGCTCTGATCGGTGCCCCAAGTCCAATATTTGTGAATCATTTTCAGAACAGTACTCGCTGGTTTGGTCGACTTGCATTGGCAGGTAATGAAGTTTAGTGCTGAACTGATTTAAATTAAAGTACAGTTGTTGTGTTTTGACATTTATATCAACAGCACAGCTCACTCATGAGTTATAGCTCTGTTTTGTCTGTAATAAGATATAAATATCCACAATTGGGAGGTTTACTACTACTAGTACTGTGCTATAACTACTGCTGCTCCCTGTTCGGGGTCGCCACAGCAACTTGGCAAATGCTTTACGCCAGATGCCCTTCCTGACGCAACCCTCCCATATTTCCGGGCTTGGGACCGGCACTGCATCTAGTGGCTGGGGTTGAAGCATTGGCTGGGAATCGAACCCAGGCCTTCTGCATGATAGGCGAGAAACCTACCACTGAGCCACCAATGCTCCTACTGTGCTATAACTTCTAAGCTATTATATTTAGTTGATGGAACAGCTGCTAGTTTGACAACAAAGACTGCACTGTGCATATAAAAGAGCATGTGTATGTTGTTGTTCTTTTCGGCTGCTCCCTGGTCGCCACAGCCGATCATTTGGTCCGCATGTTTCGGTTTGGCACAGGTTTTACGCCGGATGCCCTTCCTGACGCAACCCTCCCATTTGGGACCGGTACTGAGAGTTAACTCTTCAGTGGCTGGGTTAGCGCCCTGCCCGGGAATCGAACCCGGGCCAAGGCAATGAGAGCATGGGAGCCTGCTACTGGACCACAAGAAGGCATAAAAGAGCATGTGTATAAATTGTTCTAAAAAGAATATACACAGGTTTGAGTACAGTGAGGATTGTCCAATGGCTTCAAAGAAAACCTAATTTTCTAATAAATTAGAAAAGTCACAGCATGTCACAGCATATCCTGTATATTATAATAAGTCAGCTTTAATGAACAGAATTATTTTGTGATTCTGTTGAAGAAAAGAGGCTCCATAATCCGGGCTTGCTGTCTTCCCATCCCACTGAGCAGACATACTTCAGAAAAGATATAACTGTGGGGCCAGTAGATGATGACCATTGATGAAGCCATTCTTTCAGCAAGGTAAGGATAAGAAGTTTAGTCAAAATCAATGGACCTTAAACATTTTGCTCCTTCTTATTCCTAAAAAAGCAGGAATGTTTCTTCATTCTTTTTGGCTGATTGTAGGGGTTTCAGTGCTACACATTATTGCTACACCCTTCCCATCATATTGGCACACAGTGGAGGACAACACAGACAAGGTTCACGGTGATACAGTGGAGAATCTCACCAAAGTGCTGGTGGTCTTTTTGGCGGAATATCTCCGATTGTAGTTGAAAATGGCTCTACTGTGACCCATCCATATACCTCTCAGAATCTAATCTAAATCTGTAAAGCTGCCTTATCGCTTACTTTACATCCAAAATACAGTATTTTTGGACTTGTTATACTGAATATTATATCCAATAAGCTCAAGCTAACTTTCAATAGCTTTAGTTTGTGTGTAAGAAATAGAAAATGAATGTACATTAGCATTATGTTTCTGGGGTGTTTACACTGCTCTGTCAAGAGTGCAATAACAATCAACATGGAAGCTGTGCAGCGATATATACACACCCAATAATGGCTGTTACCTTGCATTTACATGCACTTATATAATGCAGTGAAATACTGCCATATTATTCAAAGAAATAAGAATAAGATTCTTCTGTGTAAAATAGGGTTGCCTTTCAGAGGAATTTTTGTCATCATTAGCATAGCGTTGCCAATAGAGGCCTATTAAAGGTCCAGTATTTGCACTGTTGCACTTCTCAATACCGTAGATGTAAACATACAGGAATGCAAAGGATACTCTTGTATTTTCTAAATAAAAGAAAAACATTGTAGCTTTTTCTGCATTATTATGTTGGACCAATCCTGCTGGATAGTTTTTGTTGAGGCACTTTCATGGCCACCATACATGTTGTTACAACAGAAATACTGAGGAAGATCTCACAATCATAAACAGGCACAGGTCATGTGATCTACAAACAGAGTATCAAAGAGGCAGGCTCACACCATGGTGAAGAACAGGGGTTCCCAATCACTCCCAATGTCCAAAATAACTGGGGAGAGGGATGAGGTGCAGGGATTTGGAAAACAGGTCTATGACTACGGGCTACTGTGTGTGTGTGTGTGTGTGTGTGTGTGTGTGTGTGTGTGTGTGTGAGAACAGGTGAGTGCAATCAGGTGTGTTTGTAGGCCAAAATTTGGCTTGACCTAACACCTGGAAAATGTTCATATATTCTAAAAGAAACTTATAATTTAACATATAGTTTACTTATTTATAACTTCTTTAGAGCTTTAAAGATTTTGCCACAACTGTGTGTTTACAAAGTTTCTTAGTTGAAAATAATTGCATTTTGCTCGTAAATGAGTATCAGAGTTGAGCATGTTTTTGCATTCAATAAGCAAATACACAAAATGTGTTTAACTAGCATCCTTTCTAATTCCATGAGACTGTAAAGGACTTTCTAATAATTTACTTAATATGTTAAAGGAATAATGTCTTTGTTTCTACAGTTTGGTATTGTATTTTCAAATAGCAGCCAATATCACAATATTAGTGTAATTAAATTCTATTTCAGGACATTCAGATGATGTAACTTCCTCTTGACCAAGTGAGTTGTGGTATGTTTTTTGTACCTGATATTTCATTGGGGTGAAGTGTTCAGGTGACAGGGTAGAGTGAATGTTGTGGGATTACAACCTTAAAATTTTTCAGATTTTCAAAAATAAATGTGTCATTAGATGCTTTTCTTTTTTATCTAATTGTGATTCCCCCCCCCCCCCCCCCCCCCACATGGCTGTTTCAGTGCTCCAAGTGGTCTCAGATCCATGGTTTAGCAGTTTTTGTGCATATGTGAACACAATAAATAAACTCATCCCCCTCTACAGTGACCCTATACGATTATTGGAATCAGACCACATACCGTTCCTTTGTGGTTTATTTTGTGGTCCGCTTGATTTGAAAACAACGTGGTCTCAGTCCTCATCACATCTTGCTTTTATATAGAACTTGAGAGTTGCTGTATATACAAAGCTCCAGTTATCTGTCACTGAACAACAAAAAATAGCTTTCCCTAGAGTCATGTGGTCCTACAGCATGGTCAGCAATGTTAGGTATAATCAAATAAGCTATTGAGCTTAAGCTGTTAGGCAGCAGTAATAATTGTTTTGTGTCAGTGACAGACACACTGTATATAGTTATTGCTATTAGCATACAGTTTGTGTGAAATCTAGTGTATGCATTAGACAGTACTACAGTCAGTAGATCTATGGCACGAAGCATGAGTTGATTTGGATAGCTCAGCATCAACAATGATTTTGGTATTTCACTCAAATCTGTTTTACCTGGTTTGTCTTTCACCCGAATAATAGCATTTCAGTAAATAATAGCATCATGAAAAGCAACCATTTTGAGTAAGCACTATTAAGTGTTATACAGCTATTACACTATGGTAATGGTAGCTGTTGATTAATTTTCTTTAGCAGAAGCTGTGATATTAATGCATCAGGTGTCACGTCCGCCACAGCCCCCGCCCTATGCGGGGCTCGAACCCGGACCTCCGTGGTGCTGCCTGCTCCAGCACGCCGTGGAAACCCAACCGCAGGATTCAGTGAAGCACTGTTTTTATTGACACAAACACGATACAGGGGAAAGACGAACATAACACTAGACTCCATGGTTACATTAAACCAAAACCAAAACGTAACTCAACAAGCATAACCCCAAAACCTGACATAACACCCACGGGACAGCTATAAACTAAACATTGACCCACGCCACACATGTACACCAGGATCCCTCTTTATAGGGAAACACATCAAGATAATAAGGGACAGGTGACACAAACAGGGTGGAGAACAATAGGCAGGAAACACACAGACATAAACAGGCTTCCAGGATTCTCCTGCCAGCGCCCTCCCCGGGCCTGGCAGGGAACTGTCCAGCTACTCCTGACATCAGGTTTACACTGATCAGCCATAACATTTACATTTCTACATTTACATTTCTGGCATTTGGCAGATGCTCTTATCCAGAGCGACGTACAAAAGTGCTTTAGTTCTCAGTCAATGAATACATTAACACTGGTTCAATAGGACACAAACTTGGGATACCATTAGCCTAAACTGAGTTTGTTTTTTTTTTCGTTTTTTTTTTTTAAACAAAACAACAACAACATAATACATAAACAGGGAAAAATAGGAGCTAGCTTAAGTACTTCAGGAAGAGGTAAGTCTTCAGTTGCCGTTTGAAGACGGCCAGTGACTCAGCCGTATGGACAGGGGAAGTTCGTTCCACCAGCTCGGTGCCAGAACAGAGAAGAGTCTAGATGAATACCTACCTTTTTCCCTGAGAGATGGTGGGACCAGTCGAGCAGTGCTAGCGGATCTGAGGGAGCGAGGTGCAGTGCGAGGAGTGACGAGAGCTTTGAGGTAAGATGGTGCTGGTCTATTCTTAGCTTTGTAGGCAAGCATTAGTGTTTTGAATCTGATGCATCTGGTGCAGCTACCGGGAGCCAGTGGAGGGAACGCAGCAGTGGGGTGGTGTGGGAGAACTTGGGCAGGTTGAAAACAAGTCGTGCAGCTGCATTTTGGATCATTTGCAGTGGGCGAATTGCATTCAGAGGTAGACCTGCCAGAAGAGAGTTGCAGTAGTCCAATCTCAAAATGACCAGAGACTGAACAAGCACCTGAGTAGCCTGTGTGGATAGAAATGGCTGAATCCTTCTGATGTTGTACAGAAGAAACCGACATGAGCGTGTAACATTAGTGACATGGGAGGAAAAGGACAGTTGATTGTCCATGGTTACCCCAAGGTTGCGAGCAGTGGCTGAAGGGGAAATCATGGAGTTGTTCAGAGATATCACAAGGTCTTGGGCTAGGGATGGATCACCTGAGATGACCAGCAGCTCAGCTTTGCTGGGATTGAGTTTCAGCTGATGAGCCGTCATCCAAGATGAAATGTCCACCAGACACGCTGAGATCCGAGCAGAAGCTGTGGTATCTGAGGGAGGGAAGGAGAAGATAAATTGGGTGTCATCGGCTTAGCAGTGGTATGAAAAACCATGTGAGGATATAACTTTGCCAAGAGAGTGAGTATAGAGGGAGAAAAGGAGTGGACCAAGTACTGAACCTTATGGGACACCAGTAGAGTGTCTGCGTGGAGCAGATGTCAATCCCTTCCATGTTACCTGATATGAGCGTCCATCCAGGTAGGAAGCAAACCATTCCCATGCTGTTCCAGAAATTCCAAGACTCTTGAGGGTGGACAATAGAGTCTTGTGGTTTACTGTGTCAAAACGCTGCAGACAGGTCGAGGAGTATGAGGACCGATGACAGTTTGGCTGATCTAGCAGCAAGTTTCTCAGTGACTGCCAAAAGGGCAGTCTCTGTGGAATGTGCTGCTTTGAAGCCAGACTGTTTGGGGTCATGGAGGTTATTCTGCATGAGATAGTCAGACAGCTGATTACAAACAACGCGTTCGAGAATTTTTGAAAGAAATGAGAGAAGTGATACCGGTCTGTAGTTGCTGATATCAGAGGGATCCAGAGCAGGTTTCTTCAGGACGGGGATGACCCTGGCTCTCTTAAAGATAGTTGGAACATGACCAGATGTTAAGGATCCATTGATGACTGTGGTGATGAAGGGTAGGTGAGATGGTCTGGAGCATAGCTGAAGGGATTGGATCCAGTGGGCAGGTGGTAGGATTGCAGGGCCGAATAATTTGCAGAACCTCTTCTGCTGCTACAGTTGAGAGCTGCGTCAATGAAGGAGTAGCAGAGTGCTGACTGTGTGATGTAGATGAAGTTGGGGCAGGAGTGAAGGTCTGGCAGATCCTCTCTACCTTCTCTGTGTAAAAAGTGGCGAAATCTTCAGCGGTCAGGGAGGATGGAGCATGTGGAGCCGGAGGGTTGACTAGTGATGAGAAAATGTTGTGGAGCTTTAACACAGAAAGAATAAGATAACATTATGACCAGTGACAGGTGAAGTGAATAAGACTGATGATCTCATCATGGCACCTGTTAGTGGGTGGGATACATTAGGCAGCAAGTGAACATTTTGTCCTCAAAGTTGATGTGTTAGAAGCAGGAAAAATGGGCAAGTGAAAGGATTTGAGCAAGTTTGACAAGGGCCAAATTGTGATGGCTAGACAACTGGATCAGAGATTCTCCAAAACTGCAGCTCTTGTGGGGTGTTCCCGGTCTGCAGTGGTCAGTATCTATCAAAAGTGGTCCAAGGAAGGAACAGTGGTGAACCATTGACAGGGTCATGGGCGGCCAAGGCTCATTGATGTACGTGGGGAGTGATGGCTGGCCCGTGTGGTCCGATCCAACAGACGAGCTACTGATAGAAAGGTGTCAGAATACACAGTGCATGACGGCTGTTTTGGCAGCAAAAGGGGGACCAACACAAAACAAGGCAGGTGGACATAATGATATGCCTGTTCAATGTATGTAGTCTTTGACGTTGTGAAGTTTTCTGTAAGGAGACATTTATTTAACATTTAAGTCAAGGGAAAGCTTAACCTTTTTCGCTTCTCTGTTTCTCAGTAACACTAATCACTAATATTTTTTGTCTTATTAACTATTAAGGGAGCGATTGTTTAAAGGCGCTATATAACAAGAACTTTTTTTGGTTTACGTTTCATATTAACTAATCACAGTTAAGAAATGTGACATATCTCATATTAAGACACAAAATAAATAAATAAATAAATGGAAGGTTGTCTCTGTGGTATACCACCTTTGGGTTGGTAACAGTAACTGATTATATCTGATTATTTTCAGATTTTTAGCCTGGCCCACAGTGCGTTATTCCTCATGACTCTCCCACCAGCTCAATCATGCACTCACAGAGAGCGAGATATTCTATTATACAAGATTTAACATATAAAGCAATTTTAAATTTATATAAACTTTTACACAGGACAACTTTCTTTCAGGCTTCTATATTTTTTAAAAGTGAACTCTTAAGGTTTTTAAGGTTCCTCTGGATAACCTTGTGTTCTTAGTGAAATTAGTACACGTTACTTCTAGAAATAACGGTTGTAATGTCATGCTGTAAATGTAAGTTTTTTGACACAGGAAAATCTTCAGTACAGCGAGGTTTTTATGCTTAAAAGGAATAACATAAAACACTTGGGTATATTGCAGATTTAGGAACATTTTCTGGGTGGTTTCAGTAATTTCTCAACCTTATGATTATTTGCCTTTAACAGCACACAGTATTATTTACCACAGCATCACACTTAAACTTGATCAGAACCAGGAGCTTTTTTAGTCAGATACAGTGTGTGTAAACATTTGTCTTCATTGTGGGAACAACATATGAAAGCTTGATAAGATAAAAATGATAATAATAATATTTAAACTCAGTTTTGGTATAGTGTTTTTAACAATGGACATTGTCTCAAAGCAGCTTTACAGAAGTATAGAAACATAAGCTCATGTATACAAGCTTAGTCTTCTCTGTTTTCTGCAGGTTTCTCTGTTCATACTCCCTCCATCTCCACTATGGTACATCACAGTAAACTCCAGAAACAGGTGTTATCTCTGTACCGACAGTTCCTGCGTGCTGGACGGGACAAACCTGGGTTTTTACCCAGAATAAAGGAGGAATTTCGCACAAACGCCGCCATCCAAAAGACAGATGTGATGCATATAGAATATTTGTGTCGACGAGCCCAGAGACAGCTAGAGCAACTTCAAGATGTGAACACCAAACAGCTGGGTTTCTTCAGCAAGACCAAGGAGGACAGCTGATTTTAATATGTTTAGTAACTGAAGGATATACAGGATTGTTTCTTACAAATCAAAACATTTGTTAAGCAGTTGTGTTGATGTCTTTAACAGATTAATTTATATAAAGTTGTCAGTTTATCATCTTCACCTGTTGTATTAATTGCACACTTACTTTCTGTAGCTCATCGGTCAAAGCGGAGTTACTGTTGCTCAAATTGCTTAAGAAGTTAATGCTGGTTCTGATAGAAAGGTGTCAGAATACACAGTGCATGATGGGTCAGGGCTGTTTTGGCAGCAAAAGGGGGACCAACACAATATTTGGCAGGTGGTCATAATGTTATGCCTGGTCAGTGTATGTGGTGCTGATATGAGTGTACAGCAATTATAGACCCATAAATAGATCAGTTAGCAGCTGTACCTGATAAACTAGCACCTTGGTGTATGTCTTTATAACACTAAAACCTGCTTAATCCTGTGTGTTAATACAAGGTCTGAGAAATAATCATGATACAGATATAATTAACATTATTCTAAATCAAGGAGCGCAAGGGGAACATGGGGCTGTAAAATAGCAGGAGAACAATTAGGTTTTCCTGTTAAGATTTATTTTATACTTAAGACAGTAACACATTAAAACCTGATGAAACACTTTACCATGTAGATGTTGAAATGATAAATTTGTTTGTGTGTATGTGTGTGTGTGTGATATTTGTGCATGGGCACTAGAAAAGAAAAAGGACCTTTATATTAAGACAGGGTCTGTAGAAAATAGTAAGTACTAGAGCGGGACAGTCAGATGTGTCCATTGTTAAAAGCGCTATACAAATAAATTGAATTGAATTTGAACTTTTTTTTCCGCTGAATCTGTAAAGCGGCTTCTCAAAACAGCTTTACAGAAGTATAGAAACAGAGAAGGAAAAAAATGTTAAATTAAAGTTACTCTTTTATCCCTAATGAACAAACCTGTGGTGACAATGGCAAGGAAAAACTCCCTGTGATGATATGAGGAAAAAACTTTGAGAGGAACCAGACTCAGAAGGGAACCCATCCTCATTTGGGTGACACTGGACAGTAAATAATGTAAATGTAAAGTGTCCTTTCTACAACAGCAACCAAAGGCCCATGAGGAAGTATTAGGTCAATGTATTTTCTGAGTTTGTTATAGACACTAATTCCTTGCTGTCAAAAGCTGACAGATGTAACAGCAGATCTGTGACGGTGTGATAGTCTCCAAGTGTGGCTCTGTCCACGGCTGTCCACACAGATCCATCCACAGCATCAGTGAGCACCACCAAGCGACGAGACTCCGACCAGAGATAGAGCCAGTGGTCACGCTGGAAACTCAGAACACTGGGAGCTCGGGAGTGGGACGTATAGCTCGACAGAGAAAGACAGAGAGAGAGGAAGATATTAAGTATGCTTGTGATCGTGTGATGCTTAAAGACAATGTAGATTATGTGTAAAGTGCAGGCAGGGACTCCAGCAGAACTAGCTATGACAGCATAACTAAAAGGGAGAGCCAGAAGGTCACAGACATGAAGGCTTCCCAGGACATAAAGCGTCCAACCACTTCACAGTCAGCAAACCTGAGTGACTTTTGAGAGTGGTAAGGCGATAGCATCCAAACATCCCAGTACACCAAACACTTTATGCCCATGAACCTTCCATATCTGCTCCTTTACCTAAGAAAAACTATACATTGAAAGCTTGACTAAAGAAATGTGTCTTCAGCCTAGACTTAAACATTGAGACTGTGTCTGAATCCCGAACAGCTCCAGCTGCTCTGCTCTGGACTAACTGGAGCTAGTTTATGCTCCTACTGGAACATCCAGACAGTAAGGCATTACAATAATCCAACCTAGAGATAACAAAAGCATGAACTAGTTTTTCTGCATCATGAAGTGACATCATATTACACGAGTGATATTACCTACATGAGCTTCAAACGAAAGACCAGAGTCAATAATCACACCAAGATCTTTTAGTGCTGGACATGATGAAACAGAAAGACCTTCCACAGTTACTCTGTAATCAGAAAGCTTACTTCTAGCTGCATGTGGTCCTAGTACAAGCACCTCTGTCTTGTCAGAGTTAAGCAGGAGGAAGTTAGCAAGCATCCACTGTCTAATGTCTGTGGTGGAAAATTTGTACTAAAACTGTAAAGATGAAATATTCACACAGACTCAGAGGTGATGGTAAAAGCAAAGAACTTAAGAAAGGAATTTTATTTTGCTTCTGCTGCAGCAAAATGGCGTCTTCAATACAGTGCAAAATCTACAGAGCAAAGAGGCAAATTCTAGTGTTTCAGCTCTCCTTTATGTACCCCTAAAGTGTATATGTGTGTTTGAGTTTCACACACTGGTTACTATCAGACGTTTTCCCTTCATGTTCAAGGTCACATTCCATTCTCAGATTTTATCTAGCTTCTGCACGGTCATGGTATGAGGGTATGGGTATGAGGGCTTCTTGCTCTCCCTCAGCTAACACACAGAATTTAATAAAAAAAACAACAACACTGTATCATATACAAACATGCACGAAGTTTAAAATTCCCATCACATGTCCTTTACACATTCTTCAATCTTAATAAGCTGGTGTCTCTCATCTGACTTAGCTGAATCATATAGCTGTGTGTCATCCGTATAACAGTGGAAGCTAATACCATGTTTACGGATAATTGCACCAAGGGGTAGCATATATAAGGAGAAAAGCAGCGGACCTAAGACAGAACCTTGTGGAACACCGAACACAACCTCGGTATTCATAGAGAAGTCACCATTTAGATCTACGAACTGATAACGATCCGTCAAATATGACCTGAGCCAGGATAGGGCTGTTCCTTTAACACCAACAACATGTTCTGGCCTATCAAGTAGAATAGCATGGTCAATGGTGTCAAAAGCTGCACTAGGATCGAGTAACACCAGTAAGGAGACACAACCCTGATCAGAGGTCAGTAACAGGTCATTCACCACTTTAACCAGTGCTGTCTGTGTGCGATGATGAGGCCTAAATCCTGACAGATACATTTCATGAATATTATTCCTATGTAGGTATGAACATAACTGCTGTGCTACAGCCTTTTCTAGGATCTTGGAGATGAAGGGCAGGTTTGATATTGGCCTATAGTTGGACAGCTGACATGGGTCGAGGTCGGTTTTTTAATCAGGGGTTTGATAACTGCTATCTTAAATGACTTAGGCACATAGCTGGTGCTAAGGGAAGAATTTATAATTTTTAGGAGGGGTTTGGTAGCTACTGGTAATATCTGTTTAAGTAAAGGATCTAGAATGCAGGTTGAAAGTTTTGAAGATGAAATTAGGGAAACTAGATCAGGCTCTTGAAGGGGAGTAAAGCATGATACGTTCTGATCAGAAATAGTTATATTATCTAAAGGATTATCTATCAAATAATTTGGTTTTAAATGAATAGTCTGAATTTTTTGCCTGATAAATTTTTCCATTGAAAAAAATTCATGAAGTCATTGCTGCTGCATATAGAAGGTGTGTGCTTTTCTACAGTGGTTTTACTCCTAGTTAGTTTTGCTATAGCACTAAATAAAAATTTAGGATTGTTTTTGTTATCTTTGATTAGGGCAGAGAGGTACGCTGATCTAGCAGTACTAAGAGAATTTTTGTAGCTCAGAAGGCTTTCCTTCCACAATAACTGAAATACTGATAATTTAGTTTGACGCCATTTGCGTTCTAGTTTCCTAGCTGATTGTTTTAAAGCTTGTGTGTGGTCATTGTACCAGGGTGCTAGTTTCTTCTCTTTAATTATTTTCCTTTTAAGTGGAGCTACATTATCTAGCATGTTGCGGAACACTGACTCTAGGTAATCAGTCGCCTGATCAAGTTCTGTGGGGTCAGACGGTGAACCAATCATGCATGGTAATTAAATAATAAATAATAATAAATACACATTTTTGCTGATTTCTTTTGTTTAATAAGTGAAAACAAAGTGATATTTTGTTGTTTACATGCAATTACATCATTGTCATCTACAGGTACAAATTAAAACAAGATCAGAAATTTACATGTTCACATTTCTTAATAAAGAACTGAATATTCAATGGGGTGTTCCTAATTTTTTAACATTATATATATATATATATATATATATATATATATATATATATATATATATATATATATATATATATACACATACACACACACACACAGGTGCATCTCAATAAATTAGAATGTCGTGGAAAAGTTAATTTATTCCGGTAATTCAACTCAAATTGTGAAACTCGTGTATTAAATAAATTCAATGCACACAGACTGAAGTAGTTTAAGTATTTACTTCTTTTAATTGTGATGATTTTGGCTCACATTTAACAAAAACCCACCAATTCACTCTCTCAACAAATTAGAATACTTCATAAGACCTATGAATAAAAAAAACATTTTTAGTGAATTGTTGGCCTTCTGGAAAGTATGTTCATTTACTGTACATGTACTCAATACTTGGTAGGGGCTCCTTTTGCTTTAATCACTGCCTCAATTGGGCGTGGCATGGAGGTGATCAGTTTGTGGCACTGCTGAGGTGGTATGGAAGCCCAGGTTTCTTTGACAGTGGCCTTCAGCTCATCTGCATTTTTTGGTCTCTTGTTTCTCATTTTCCTCTTGACAATACCCCATAGATTCTCTATGGGGTTCAGGTCTGGTGAGTTTGCTGGCCAGTCAAGCACACCAACACCATGGTCATTTAACCAACTTTTGGTGCTTTTGGCAGTGTGGGCAGTGCCAAATCCTGCTGGAAAATGAAATCAGCATCTTCAAAAAGCTGGTCAGCTGAAGGAATCATGAAGTGCTCCAAAATTTCTTGGTAAACGGGTGCAGTGACTTTGGTTTTCAAAAAACACAATGGACCAACACCAGCAGATGACATTGCACCCCAAATCATCACAGACTGTGGAAACTTAACACTGGACTTCAAGCAACTTGGGCTATGAACTTCTCCACCCTTCCTCCAGACTCTAGGACCTTGGTTTCCAAATGAAATACAAAACTTGCTCTCATCTGAAAAGAGGACTTTGGACCACTGGGCAACAGTCCAGTTCTTCTTCTCCTTAGCCCAGGTAAGATGCCTCTGACGTTGTCTGTGGTTCAGGAGTGGCTTAACAAGAAGAATACGACAACTGTAGCCAAATTCCTTGACACGTCTGTGTGTGGTGGCTCTTGATGCCTTGACCCCAGCCTCAGTCCATTCCTTGTGAAGTTCACTCAAATTCTTGAATGGATTTTGCTTGACAATCCTCATAAGGCTGCGGTTCTCTCGGTTGGTTGTGCATCTTTTTCTTCCACACTTTTTCCTTCCACTCAACTTTCTGTTAACATGCTTGGATACAGCACTCTGTGAACAGCCAGCTTCTTTGGCAATGAACGTTTGTGGCTTACCCTCCTTGTGAAGGGTGTCAATGATTGTCTTCTGGACAACTGTCAGGTCAGCAGTCTTCCCCATGATTGTGTAGCCTAGTGAACCAAACTGAGAGACCATTTTGAAGGCTCAGGAAACCTTTGCAGGGATTTTGAGTTGATTAGCTGATTGGCATGCCACCATATTCTAATTTGTTGAGATAGTGAATTGGTGGGTTTTTGTTAAATGTGAGCCAAAATCATCACAATTAAAAGAACCAAAGACTTAAACTACTTCAGTATGTGTGAATTGAATTTATTTAATACATGAGAATTACTGAAATAAGTTAACTTTTCCACGATATTCTAATTTTCTGAGATGCACCTTTGTGTGTGTATATATATATATATATATATATATATATATATATATATATATATATATATATATATATATATGTATATGTATATATATATATGTATATGTATATATATATACACACACACACACTATGGAGAGAGAGAGATGATTATATATATATCGATTGGGATCGATTATCGATTGGTCGAGACGAGACGTGTTTTTCCGAGCCCCGCCGAGCTGACCTACAATTTTCGCGATTTGTATCTTAAATTTTATCTTAATCTTTTATCTTTATCTTAATTTGTATCTTAAATTCAGTCCTATATTCTAACTTTTACAGTACCTATAGTATCCTATAATATTCTCACTCCAAACGCGTTTTATATCGCTAGTTTTATTTGTTTTCCAAAACACTCGCCAATAGCGGGTTAGCTTAATAGCATTGCTAATTCGCTAGCCCGGCTACCACAAGTTTGTTTATTTTTTCACACCGGTTATCTCTGTTTATTACTACAACTAAACATTATGTCTGTTGTGTGTCTGCCTTTGAGTGCAGGTGAGGACTCTTTCGAGCCGCACTCGGTGGATTTGGAGCTGGAGGCCGTGGAGAAGCAGATTCGCGACCTACAGGTGAAGCAGGCCCAGCTGCGACAGCGGAAAGCCGCGTTGGAATCGTCCCGGACTGACGCTCACCTCTCCCAGGTAAATTCACGGCGTGAAACAATCACTCCCACAACCTCAACTCCGTGTGCTTCTCTGCCCAGGCCCAGCGCAAGGACGCGGCCCGCCCAGGTTTCGTTCACTCCGGCGCCGGGGTACCACGCGACCTGGATGCAGCAGCAGCGGAAGACGCGAGCCAAGCCCCGGGCGAGGACCTCTCCCCCTCCGCCGCCACCCGTCTTCGAGATCTCGACCCAGAACCGCTTCGCTCCCCTTCGCGAGACGGCGTGCGACGCGGTGATCATCGGAGACTCCATCGTTCGGCACGTCCGTGCTACTGCGGCTAAAGGTAAGGTGCACACTCGCTGTCTTCCTGGTGCTCGTGTTCTCGATGTCTCTGCACAGGTACCCGCGATCCTGAAGAAGAACATCGGAGCTGTGGTCCTCCATGCTGGCACGAACGACATCAGGCTGAGGCAGACGGAGATCCTGAAGAAGGACTTCAGGAGCCTGGTGGAGCTGGTACGCACCACATCGCCCACGACGAGGATCATCGTGTCAGGGCCACTTCCCACGTTCCAGCGAGGAATCGAGAGGTTCAGTAGACTATTTGCTTTTAATGAATGGTTACAGTCATGGTGTCAAGATCAGAAATTACCTTTTGTTGATAACTGGAATCTTTTCTGGGAGCGTCCTAGGTTCTACCGTCCTGATGGCCTGCACCCAAGCAGAGTTGGAGCAGCAGTCCTCTCAGACAACATCTCCAGGACACTACGCACCATCTGACTGGTAAGCCATACCTCAGATTACAATTACAATTATGATAGCTACTGCTCAGCTCACCAGATTGATACGAGTGCACATATAGCTCATTTTATAGAGACTGTGTCTGTTCCCCGAATAGTGAGATCAAAGAATAAATTCATTTATAGCCCTCGAAATAATCTAATCACAATTATATCTGAAAAACACCAAATAATTAAAGAAAAACAATTTCTAAAGTTTGGGCTTCTCAACATTAGATCCCTTGCACAGAAAGCACTTATTGTTAATGAAATGATCTCAGATTATAGTTTTGATACACTCTGCCTTACTGAAACCTGGCTTAGGCCAAATGACTACATTAGTCTGAATGAGTCCACTCCGTCAGGCTTTTGCTATAAGCATGAGGCCCGTAAGACTGGTCGTGGAGGTGGTGTTGCAACTATTTATAGCAACTCTCTTAACGTTACTCAAAAAACAGGACCCAGGTTTAACTCATTCGAAGCACTTGTCCTTAATGTTACACTTACAGACATGAATAAAAAATCTCTACTATATCTTGCGCTGGCCACCGTATATAGACCCCCGGGGCCCTACGCCGATTTTCTTAAAGAGTTTGCACATTTACTCTCAGACCTACTGATTAATTATGACAAAGTGTTGATTGTAGGAGACTTTAACATTCATGTAGACGATTCCAATGATGCCTTAGGACTCGCATTTATGGATTTATTAAATTCTTTTGGGGTTAAACAAAACATTACTAGACCAACGCATCGTTTTAACCATACACTAGATTTAATTATATCACATGGAATAGATGTCACTGATATAGCTGTTTTACCTCAAAGTGATGATATCACAGACCATCACCTCTTAGTGTACACTCTACCTGTAGAACATATTAGACACGTCTCCCCTCGTTATCGACTCGGTAGAACTATTATCCCGACCACTAAAGACAGATTCACAAGTAATCTACCGGATCTGTCTCAACTTCTCACCAGACCCCTAAATGCAGATGACTTAGATGAATTAACTAACAGCATAGTTACAGCACTATTTTCACCAGCACACTAGACACTGTTGCTCCCATCCGATGAAAAAAGGTCAGAGATAAAACATCTGCACCATGGTACAATAGTCACACTCACGCCCTCAAGAGAGCAACCCGTAACCTCGAGCGAAAATGGAGAAAAACTAAATTAGAAGTCTTTAGAATTGCGTATAAAGACAGTATGTCTAACTATAGACAGGCTCTAAAAGCTGCTAGGGCTGAGCATTTGAGCAAACTTATAGAAATAAACCAAAACAATCCCAGATTCTTATTTAGTACAGTGGCTAGACTGACAAAACATCAGATATCTGAAGAGAGTACTCCATCACAGCTTAATAGTGAGGACTTTATGAACTTTTTCACCGACAAAATCGATAGTATCAGGAATAAAATAATGGATGTTCAACCTTTGACAGCACCCGGTAATCTAGTCCAGCCTAAAGCTCCACATTCAAAGCTACAATGCTTTACAGGTATAGGGCAGGAAGAGCTGTATAAACTTATCACCACGGCTAATTCAACAACATGTTTGTTAGATCCAATTCCAACTAGATTACTGAAAGAAGTGATACACACAGCTGGAGAGCCTCTCCTCAACATTATTAATTCCTCCTTATCTTTAGGTCACGTCCCTAAACCTTTCAAGCTGGCAGTTGTTAAGCCTCTTCTTAAGAAACCTAAACTAGACCCTAATGAATTATTAAATTACAGACCGATTTCAAACCTTCCCTTTATATCTAAAATATTAGAAAAGGTTGTGTCTACTCAATTATGCTCCATCTTACAGGAAAACAATATCCTTGAAGAATTTCAGTCAGGTTTCAGGCCCCATCATAGCACAGAAACTGCACTAGTTAAGATCACAAATGACCTGTTTTTAGCTTCGGACCAAGGCTGCATCTCAATATTAGTTTTACTTGATCTTAGTGCTGCATTCGACACTTTAGATCATAACATTCTCATAGACTGCTTACAAAATCACATAGGTATTCAGGGACAGGCATTAAAATGGTTCAGATCCTACCTGTCTGATCGATACCAGTTTGTAGATTTAAATGGAGAAATGTCCAGTGTAATGCCAGTGAAATATGGGGTCCCACAAGGTTCAGTTTTAGGACCTCTGCTTTTCTCAATATACATGCTTCCCTTAGGCAACATCATTAGAAGGCATGGGATTAGTTTCCATTGTTACGCTGACGATACACAGTTATATATCTCATCAAAACCAGATGAAATATCTAAACTGTCTAGATTAACAGAGTGCGTTAATGATATTAAAGA
This sequence comes from Hemibagrus guttatus, assembly GCA_033459395.1. NCBI lineage: Eukaryota > Metazoa > Chordata > Actinopteri > Siluriformes > Bagridae > Hemibagrus > Hemibagrus guttatus. The sequence goes on along the minus strand of JAUCMX010000080.1, from coordinate 1,734 downwards.
CTGGATGACTGATAATTTTCTATTACTAAATCCTGATAAGACGGAGATATTACTGATTGGTCCAAAAACCAGTACACAGAAGCTCTCACAATTCAACCTGTACTTAGAAGGATGTTCTATCACTACTAGCTCTACAGTGAAAGACCTGGGTGTAATATTAGACAGCAGTTTGTCCTTTAAAAAACATATTTCCGATATTACAAAAATAGCCTTCTTCCACCTCAGAAATATCGCCAAGCTTAGGAACATTCTATCTGTATCTGATACAGAAAAGCTAGTTCACGCATTCATGACCTCCAGACTGGACTATTGTAATGCGTTATTTGGTGGTTGTCCTGCATCCTCAATAAACAAGCTACAGTTAGTCCAGAATGCAGCTGCTAGAGTCCTTACCAGGTCAAGAAAGTATGACCATATAACCCCAATATTATCATCCCTGCACTGGCTACCTGTTAAGTTTAGAATTGATTATAAACTAGCACTTCTTACATACAAGACTCTAAATGGTTTAGCTCCCACGTATCTAGCCAGTCTTCTAACACATTACAATCCATCACGCTCCCTAAGATCTCGAAACTCCGGACTTCTGGTAGTTCCCAGAATATCAAAGTCTACAAAAGAGGGTAGAGCTTTTTCATATTTAGCTCCTAAACTTTGGAACAGTCTTCCTGACAGTGTTCGGGGCTCAGACACAGTCTCCCAGTTCAAACGTAGACTAAAGACATATCTCTTTAGCCAGGCATACACCTAATAAATCCCATAACTTTGTACTCCAATACATCCGATTAGATGCACATCATCATCTAGTGCCTCCTAATATCATGAATAGCAGCTACGCTAATCCCTTTCCATTTGTTTCCCTTATTCTACCCATCCCCGAGTCACACAGAGATTGTGCCAGCTCCGGTGGCATCCAGAGATGGACCGGCTCCAGCCGGGTTCTGCTTTCTGAGGACTGGAGTATTCAAAGCAGCACTGCCAACCCTATGTGGACATTTTACACATAACATTCTACACATGCTGTATCTGCATCACACAACTAATGCAGAAAGGACATTGTTCATATCACACTCTCCGTGTGTCACCCAGATGAGGATGGGTTCCCTTTTGAGTCTGGTTCCTCTCAAGGTTTCTTCCTAATACCATCTGAGGGAGTTTTTCCTTGCCACAGTCACCTGAGTCACCTCAGGCTCGCTCACTAGGGAAAATTTTGTCTAACATCTAGGACTGTTTGTTTATATGTTTATTGTTTTTTTATGTTCTGTAAAGCTGCTTTGAGACAATGCTCTTTGTTAAAAGCGCTATACAAATAAAATTGAATTGAATTGAATTGAATTGAATATATGTGTGTGTATGTGTATATATATATATATATATATGTGTGTGTATGTGTGTATATATATATATATATATATATATATATATATATATATATATATATATATATATGGTCAGATCTAGGTGGTCGTTATGTTTTGGTTGATAGTGTGTGTGTGAGTCCAGTCTGAACAGCGCGTCATTAGCCAGGTCAGTAATGTCACAGAACTCTGTGACCTGTAATAGGAGGGTTTGTGTTTAAATCTTTGGAATGTTTAATTTCAAAACCAAAAGTGCTTTGGATGTGAAGGTCGCAAGATTTGGACTTTACATTGCGATTATTCCTACACCTCTATTTGCACCTGATTTCTACTCCACTCCTCGGATTATTTTAGTACACCGACTCTGCAGCGATGA